>APFE030303348.1:0-21174 GCA_000404065.3 Pinus taeda
GTCCTTGTGGTGGAGAACTGCCTTTTTATTCCATGTTGTTCACAAAAGTCAAAGAATTCATCTGAGGTAAATTCCCCTCCTCAATCAGATCTGAGGCATTTGATTTTGCGATCTAATTCATTTTCAACCAAAGTTTTGAAGGCTTTGAATTTTTCAAATGCTTCATATTTATGTTTTAGAAGCCCTATCCAACACATTCTGGAAAAATCATCAATGAAAAATATAAAGTATTCTTCTCCACGAGGTGAATTTTTCCTTGATGGACCACATAAATTAGTATGAACAAGTTCAAGAGGCTTACTAGCTGACCCTTCTTTTTCGATGAATTGAGATCTAGTTTGCTTACCGAATTGACATGATTTGCATATAGTATTTTCAGGAATGTTGATATTTGGAAGATCACGAACAACCTGGAATCTGCATGCTTTTATTATTTGAGAAAATCTTGGATGTCCCAATCTTCTATGCCATAGCCAGTTTTCATCATTTTTTCTTAGATAGCACTATTTTTGTACTCCCTTGAGTGTGTATAGGTTGTTTGTAGTTCTTGTCCCTTTAATCACGGTTTCTCCTGTATCAAGCTCACTAACAACACATCCATTTGACCGAAACACTACTTCATTTCCTTGATCACACATTTGACTCACACTCAACAGATTATTCTTTAAGCCATCAACATACATAACATTCCCAGCTTTAACTTTTTCTTTCAAGAAAACAGAGCCTTTACCTTTTATGATAGCAGGAGTGTCATTTCCAAATGAGACACTCTTTTCCTTTTCTAAGGCATTATATGAGTGTAGTTTTTCTATGTCACCTGTCATGTGTTTTGAGCATCCACTGTCGATGTACCACTGGTTTTCTTATCCTCTTGCATACAAGGCTATACCACATCTTTCTGTTTGTGGTTCTTTCTTTCTCCATATTTTGGGATTTAATGGAGTTTGATCTTTTTGAGCTATTTGTCGAAATTTACTCCCACAATCAGTTTCTTCATGACCAAAGTTGTTACAAATTGAGCATTCTATTTCATTTTCAAGAAGAGAAAAGCTATTATAGGAACTTTTCTTGATCCCTGTCACATTTCTTTGATTTCGTGCTTCTCTACTCATGATAGTTTTGTAAGCAACACATTGAGCAGCTTTGTGTCTAAAATTATGACATGAGGAACTTCAACTACAAAGCTTTGCTGCATCACGATAGCTTTTAGTAGAGGTTGACGGATTTTGTGATTGAGATGTTTCTTCAATGTATCCAAGACCTGTATTTATCAGAGGAGAGCGCTACACTTTGATAATTTAATTTAAGGTTTCTGATCCTTTAGTAAATCTAAGATCAAGAGCTTTTGTTTTCTCAAGATCCTTTCTTAGACCCATAATTTCACATTCTAGCTTTTCATTGTGTTTTTCTCCTTCAGCAAGTTGGAATGTCAAGGCATATATAATCATATTATTTTCTTCTAAACAAATTTTGAGTTTAGATATTTCTTCATAAAGGTCATCTTCATCTAAAGAATCCAAAAAATCATCATCTTCATAAGCCATCAGAAGTCTATATTCATTACTATTTTCATCTTCATCACTATTTGATAGACCATCCCTATCTTCATGAGTATAGTAGCTCTTTTTACTTACACTTTGTTTTCTATTCCATTTTGCAGTTTCCTTCCCTTTATCATATTTATCTTTATGAGGACATTTGGCAGCATAATGACCGACTTTACCACAAGAAAAACATTTGAAAGGTAGTTTACCTCTGAATCTACCGGAACCCAGTTGAAGATTCTTGACAAAGTTCGCTTCCTCTTCTTCTTTTGAAATATGTCCTGATTCATTGAGTTCTTCTTTTCCTTTTGCTGAAGCTTTAAATGTGGCTTCTCTCATATCTGATGGACCTCCTTTTCTCATCTCAAAGGCGGTTAGGATTCCGTGAAGCTGTGTCACAGTAATAGTCTATAGATCCTACGTTTCTTCTATGGCACATACTTTTGATTCAAATTTAGCAGATAAGAATCTTAAAAGTTTTTCAATTAAGGTAACTTCCTTTATCTCTTCACCCAAATTCTTCGTGCAATTAACAATCTCATCTATACGTAAGAAGTAACTCGCTACACTTTCATCACTGTGCATCTTGAGAGTTTCATATTGAATCCTGAGAGTTTATAGTTTAGCACGTTTTACCTGAGAGTCTCCTTCGTAGCTTAGAACGATTTTGTCACATATTTATTTGGTTGATTTGATCTGCATAAATTTGACAAACTCTGATTGTAATAGACTTCCCAATAATGTATTGATAGCCTTGGCATTGGTTTGATATTGCTTTTTACCTGCTGCATCTGTAGGAAGTGCTGATGGAAATGTATATCCTCCTTCCACAATTTCCCAGACATTTGTTCCAGGAGATTGAAGATAGGCTGTGGTTCTTACCTTCCAATAAACAAAGTTTCTCCCATCAAAGATTGGCGGTCTGATGGATCCTCCACTTTCTTGATTACTCATGATGATGGATCTTCCTCTAAGCAATCAAGGTTCTTCTGAAGGACCTGCTCTGATACCAATTGTTGGAAATAATACTAAGAGGGGGCGCTGAATCAATATTAGCAAATCAATAACTTTTTCATTTCCATAATCAGATTCATATACGCTACTTCAGTTAAGGGAACTCACGTGTACACGCCACTATGTTTAGAGAAATAAGTGTATATCCAACAAACTTATGATTCAGTTAATTCATCATATATAGTGCATCAGAACCATATAAACAGTAACCAGGTGCAGTAAAAATAGAACATATCATCACACACAAGAAACACACATGAACACCAAGATATAAGGTGGAAACCCAATGTGGGTGAAAACCACCTGCTGCAATCGTCTTGGTCTTCTTTTTAATAATAAGAGAATTCTGTTTACAATTTTTGTACTGGTGCAGTATTATACCAGTACGTAGGCTTCTACCTGCAGAAGGCTACAACCTTCTCTTGTTCTCCAGCTTCTCTTGGAAGGGAGCTACAACCCCCTAGCTCTTGTACTAGTTGATATGTTTACTAGTACGTAGGTGCCAGCCTACAGAAAGCTACAACCTTCTCTTTTCTTCCAGGGATCACGTTTCATAAATTTTCAGACTGGATCCATCAACAACATCATTCAATCATCAAATATATCTGCATCAACCAATCTCCTTTTGAACCAACCATAACCGATTCAATCAATCACTCTGATCATTCAGAATGTTGTCACCAGAAAACAGTAACCAGAACCCAAGCAATAACCCAAAACACTGCAACAGCAAACAGAAACAACTAAAACATATTTAATAAGGTATTCGCTACTTCCATGTGTCGAACCTGCGTGCATACGTGCTTTCCTCAAAGCGAACCAGCGTACAAATCTGTAAATCAAATTTATGATGTATACGTTGTTTTTATATGCAGAACCAGCGTGTATACCCTCCTTTTCTGAAGTGAACCTACGTACAAATCTGTAAAAGATGATTTAAACATAACAACAGTTCCAAACATCAATCATACCTAGATCATCATGTTTACAGACTACAACATGCGCCAGTTATTCAGATACATGATCAAACCACATAAAGATAATTCACTTCAAGCCTTAAGATCCTGATACATCATTTGATCTTATACTTCATCAAGCACTAAGGTTCTTCTTCGGTTCAGATCAAGCACGACACCATTAGCCAATAACCTGCACATTAGATCTCACACTATATCATATATTTGATACATGCACACCTTGGCCTAATGATCTTCTCCTCCTTTTATAGTTTTAGGCATTTCTCAATACCATGGACCAAAACCACTTAGGACCAATACCTTGGACCAAATACCTGGGGTCAATACCTCGGACCCAATACCTTGGACCAATACCATGGACCACATACTTTGAACCAAACATTTAGCTTTCCAAGGTATACGTGCTTTTCCTTTTGTGAAAGTGCATGTGTACGTATACGCGACTTGTATACAGTGAACTCACGTGTATACGCGGCTTGGTCAATGGTGAACCTGCGTATACCTCTCTTTCTTCATTCTGTGTAGCCTGATCTGTAGCTCTGTGTTGTTAACATGTAGTATTGTGATCTGTCTTTTGAGTGAGTTGCTTTCTGAACTGATTCCTTGAAGCTGCCCTGCATTTCATCACACTTGTAAATACTCCTGTCATGCATTATGTCACATATGATATCTCTTCTGTAGATTCATCTAGTTACCATATACAAGAGAGTTGTTCTGCTACAAGTGGGTTGCCATCAAGTACAACACATACATCATAATGCCAACACCAAGTGGGTACGACAGAAAACAGTGAGGGTGTACTTTCATCTTTGTTCTCACAGTAGGTTTCCCACTAGTCCTTGACGTGGGGGGTGGCTTTAAGAAGTGAAAAAAGTAATATTTTCCCGGCTGGAAAAATAATGAACATAACTCCTTATATCTAGTCCTGAAAATGTTCGACCAGTTCGAGCCCTATCTCCTTATATCCCGACCTCGTTGGGGACTTGCAAACAAAAACAAAGAAACAGAAAACCGCTCTGATACCACTGATCTGAACTTAAAAATGAACAAAACAAATTATAGATACCATAATAAACCCATCTAACACTGGATCTATCATGCATCGAGAGGGATCAAATCCCTGAAGATGAAAACATTCTATTTGGATTGTATAACTTGAGGAAATGTTTTCACTTTGAGGGATTTGATCCCTCTCGGCGCATGATAGATCTAGTGTTAGATGGATCTAAGATAGTTCCATTTGAGGGCATCAATGGCACATTTTTAGATTATCATTATTATGTATATGTTTTAGATTAACTTCAAAATTCACATTATATTTTCTTTGCTTGGGATGATAATATCATGCTCTTCTTTAATTTAGTCTGTGTTGCTTACTTTGAATGGTTTATATGCCTATGTTTGGATGCTTTGAGTGGTTTGTGTGTTTATGTGTTTGGATTTGGATGGTAATGTTTGTGAATGTTACAGTTTTATTATATTTTTATGTGCATGTAATTATCTGTTAGTAATTAGTTGGTGATGAAGAAGGGAGACAATCTTGTCAATATTTTGCAGGAGGATTGATATTGCACATATATTTCATTTAATTATATGTATCACAACTTCTGACAAGTCATTAATTCTTCACAGTTTCTCTCCAGGTATTGCTAAATATAACTTGAAGAGTAGTTTTAATAATTTACTGCATCAAGATTACTCTTGAAATAATTTGTTTCTTTTCTAATGTTTGAAATAATTTATTCCCTTCAAGAATATTTTGATGATTTTTTTTTCTCTATGGTCTATTTTGCAAAGTCAAGAAATAACGTATTTTCTATTTATTTTTAATGAGTGGTCATATTTATACAGTTTTTATGTTATTTGTTTCTCCAAACAATTATAACATCTCCCTCAAGAATATTTCTATTTATTTTGAATGTTTATAAATATATATTTTCCTCTTATAAAACTTTTGAATACATTGTTGTATGCAATTATCTATTAGTAATTTTGAATATATGTAGTTTTGAATATATATACTTGTCTGTTAGTAATTAGTTGGTGATGAATAAGGGAAACGATCTTGTGAAGGATTAATTTTCACTTTGAAGGAGGATTGATTTTTCATATCTGTTTCATTTTAAGTCTAGGTGTCACAATTTTTATCAACTAATTAATTTTTAATAGTGTTCCTCTAGGTAATACTAAATATATCTTGATTTTTTTTTTTAATAATCTACATCTTCAAGATTAATAACATCTAATGCATCTAATGCAAGCAATCAAATAGTATTATAAAAAAACATCTACATTGAAATCAATACATCTAGTGCAAGCAATCAAATGAGATTAGAGATCAACATCTACACTGAAATCAATGCATCTAGTGCAACCAATCAAATAGGATTAGAAATCCATATCGACACTGAAATCAATGCATTTAGTGTAAACAATAAGATATAATTAGAAATCAACATCTACACTGAAATTAATGCATCTAATGCAAGCAATCAAATAAGATTAGAAATCATCATCTACACTGAAATCAATGCATCTAGTGCAAGAATTATTCTTCCCTCTCCCCCCATCCATCTAATCAGCTTCAAGATTAACAATATCTAATCCATATAATGCAAGCAACCAAATATGATTAAAAAACATCTACACTAAAATCAATGCATCTAATGCAGGCAAGCAAATAAGATTAGAAATCAACATTTACACTTAAATCAATGCATCTAGCGCAAGCAATCAAATAATATTAGAAATCAACATCTACATTGAAATCAATGCATTTAGTGGAAACAATCAAATAGGATTAGAAATCACCATCTAAATTGAAATCAATGCATCTAGAGAAAGCAATAAAATAGGATTAGAAATCATCATCTACACTGAAACCAATGCACCTAGTGCAGACAATCAAATATAATTAGAAATCGACATCTACACTGAAATCAATTCATCTAATGCAAGAAATCAAATAGGATTAGAAATCATCATCTACATTGAAATCAATGTGTCTAGTGCAAGAAATATTAATCCCTCTCTCCCCCCTCCATCTATATATTTATCTCCCTCCATATCTCCTTCTTTGTCTCTCTATCTCACCCCCCTAAACACACACACACACTCTCTCTCTCTCTCCATATCTATCTATCTCTACCTCCCTCCTTCCCTCTCTCTTTCTCTCTATTCTTCCCTCTCTCCACCTCCCATCTATATCTCTATTTGCTTTTGCCTCTCCTTTTTCTCTCTATATCACCCCCAAAACATACACACTCTTTCTCCACATCTGGATATGGCTCACTCCCTCTTCCTCTCTCTTCCCCTTCTCTCCATCTCTCCCCCTTCTATATCTCTTCCCTCCTATCTCCTCTCTCCATATCTTTATCACCCTTATCACTACCTCTCTCTCTATCCACCTTTATCTCTCTATGTCTTTAATTTTACCTCCCTCTCTCCCCCTCCAACTCCATCTATCTCTCTCTCCCCATCTCTCCTTCTCTCTCTCTTACTCCTCTCTCCCTTTCTCTCCCACCTCCCTCTATCTCCCCTCCCCCTCTCATTCTCTTTTCCCTCCAAATCAGTTACTATATCCCTCCCTCTCTCCTTCTCTCCCCCTTTCCTTCCATCTCTCTTTCTTTGTGTCTCTATCTCACCCAAAAACATACACACACTCTCTCCATCTCTATTTTCTCACTCCCTCTCTCTTTCTCCAATTTCTCTCTCTCTATGTCTTTATTTTTTACTCCCTCTCTCTCCCCCTCTAACTCCATCGCTCTGTCCCTCCCTCTTTGTCCCTCCTTCTCCCATCATCTCTCTGGTCCTTCCCCTCTCTCCTTTTCTCTCCTACCTCCCTCTCTCTCTCTCGCTCACCCTTCTCTCCCTCTCTCACTACTCTCTTTCTCTCTCTCTTCACTCCTCCCCACCCCCTCTCCTTCATTTTATGTCCATCTCTCCCTTGTCACTCCCTCTATCTCTCCACCTCTATCACTCTATGTTTTTGTTCTTCCCTCCATATATATCTAGAGTTAATAGATATCATGATATATTAATATATATTATAATATGGAGCGCAAATTGGAATATTATATGACAATTTAATACTGTATAATCCAAGATTTAATAAATTAAATTAATATATTAATATCCGATTCTACTATTTAATGATATATACTTATTAATCTTTAAAATTTAAAATTAAAATTCTAATCTTTTAAAATTAATATTAGATTTAATGGTTTTTTTACATGGCATGATAACAAAATTTATAATAAAACTACATCAAATTAATATTTTCAAATATTACAACTTTGATGTGGAAATATTTATGTCTTTAAAGATTTTAATATATCCATAGGACATGGTTTTTCCTTTTAAAGATTCATTTTACAAATATTTAATTAAAAAAATTATTAAAAGATTTTGGACCAAGATTTTTTATTCTTTGTGTTGAATTAACTTTTTTCTTTTGATTTAAGAAATGGTATCGGTTTTAGTAAAGAGTCAAAATATTTAAAATTTTACCTAATTTGGATATTTACTAGATTAATGTTTTTTGTTAAATGTAAATTTATGATCCATTCAAATTCACGTCTATGATAAGCATGAGCTTAAAATTGTATATATTAATACATAGTTATATTTTAGTAATTAATCTTAGTAAAAAGCTATATATAATCTAAAGACTCAAGTTAAATATAGTTTAAGGTTCAAGCTAATGTTTTGGCCAACATTAGCCAAAATTAAATTTATTATTTTTTGAGGACGTGACATACTTACACATCGGGGTCATACTGGTCTGTAGAATGTGCCTCTTGGTGCAATAATCATAAATACATAGATGGAGTAGAAATAACACTTCATTTCATTAATATCAAATAGTAAAATATGCTTACAAACATAATGGAAATAAGACTAGCACGGGGGATGGTAGCTTATCTCTGAGAAGAGATGTGGTAGCTACCTGCCTCTAAACTGTGTTACAATGACGCTCAAGGGTCTATTTATTATTGTAAAAAATGAGAAAACCCTAAAAATCCAAAACCATAACCCTATGAGATGTAACACCAAGAGTTTGTGGGCCCCATTGGGGTTAGTTGGGTAGTCAACTTCCCGGGGTCATAACTTGGTCATATTATCTCCAATTGTTGTGTATGATACCTTGTTGGAAAGGTCTCTCCGATTACTACAAGAATTTCCATAGGCCCTTGCCTATGGCTATGGGCTTGTAGCGGACCTAAAAAACACCGTTTAGGGGGTTAAAACTACTCCAGAAGTTCAGGATCCGAAAAACTGCTAAAAATAGTAAATGCTCAAATGAACAAGGAAACAAATGAAACCGACTAGAGGTCTAACTAGAATAGGTGGGTGGCCACCAATATCCACCTAGATCAAGAACCTTGTTTATTGTAACTAGAAATTTCCCCTGAAGGTGCAAAGGTACACCGAAAAAATAGAATATTTGGGAAGTTCATCTTGTGACTCACTCGAATGCAAGCATCATTAATCATTTATATGAGTGGAGAAATATTGCTTCTCGATAAGAATATGTAGTTTACAGATATGTAAAGATATTAAGAGACATTGTAAAGGGGTGTACAAATATTTGAACAAGACTCTACCTCTTATATTTTAATAACCGATGAGAAGAATTACACGACTATTAGGATGGAAGAAGGCAATTTTGGTAGGTTTCTATTAGGATTGAATAAGGCATTTTCAGTATTCATAAAGATGCCATCATTAATTCCTTTGGTACAATCTAGCGCCAGAGAAATAGGAATGGGAACGACAACAGAGGTGGAACTGGAGTAGAGTGATGTTCTTCTAGAAGTGGAAAGAGGGACACTCTTCTAGAAAAATAAACCTAATTAGTTAATCATTTTGTTGTTAAGTTCATTTCTGTGCTAATTTTGAACTTCCATGTTCTTAATTTTGTAAATATGGGAACTGTGATAATAGAAAGGTCCTTCTAGAAGAGAAAAAAGAAATTCAAGTGAAATGAGTAGCACATCTCGCCTGTTGTGCAATAACTGGTTTGTAATGTTTATTTGATCCAGGTTGGATCATTATATTGTTTTTCATCCATGTCGATGCATTTGGAGTGGAAGAAAGTGGAGGAATCAACTCACAGGACCATTTTTACCCACGAGACCCAGTTTGGAAAAACGGGGTCTGAAACCTTCTGGGGGCATTTTGAAGCATAAAATGGCGTTTTTTGGCGGTAAAACTTTATCTGTTTAAAACAAAAACATTTCATGCTATTCTACACACAAATATCTTTCCAACAATGCAAGAATCATGTCAATAAAAACATGGATGCAAAATTTATGCCACTAAGAAGTTAACCTTCCTATTTTCACACCTATAGTTCAAGAGGATGTCATGTCAACCCCCATTACTCATGGAAAATGGGCTAGTGATAAGGTGCTTAGTATTTAACTCAAAAATCAAAGTTCTCATAATGGCTTGAAAACTAAACGACTACATCTGCCTTGACGAAACGATCGCAACACAACTTGTTTCACTGAAAACCAAGTTCATATGAGGAAGATAATGAGTTATGTCTGCTTTGCCAAATATAAGAAATTTTGCAAAAAAAAATGTGTACAGTCACTACATAGTTAGCAGTATGTATTGCTGATGTGGCAGGTGACTGTGAAAAGTCAACAATGGTGAATGGTCCAATTAGGTTATTCCATGTGTCAGATGTTGGTTGGTTTGCAGGTGATCACGTGGCAAATTTTTATTGGTTTGAATGGACCAATGAGGAGGGGACAAGTGGCAAGCTCGAAGGCCGCCACGTGTGCCTCCCCAAAGGACCGGCTATGGCATTTACCAAAATTTTATGGTAGGTTGGAGGGTCTAACCTGGGACCTACACCGAACAACCACAACGCATTGCCACTACACCACAACATTATGACTTAACATAATATGCTCTCCACGTATATTTGTTGTGTATTGTATTAACGGTTGGGGGGTAGGCGGGCCAGCCCTCCCATGTGAACACATATAATATAACTGCTATGGTTAATGGTTAGCAGAGACTGCTAATGAACCGCAACATTCAATGCCCCATGTGAACACCACCCAAAACCTCCGGCGGTAACAACTAGCGAACCCCCATCCAACAGCTACGCAACCATAACACTCACGGTTAATGTCACCATGTGTCTGCTCCACATAAACCACCAATACAATGCCTTATCATCATTATGAGACATTTTTGTTAATCTTGGATTAACGATAATTAATCCACAGTTAGCATTAATTAAACTCAAGTTTAGTTCGGTGGCAAATTTGGCGGACCCTCCTATTTTGGCGGTAACTCTAGTTTAGTGGAGTTAACTGGAGCTCCTTCAATTTTAGAGGAGGTTTTCTAGGAGAAAGTAGTTTTGGTCATAACTGGAGCAAAATTCAACCAAATTAAGATCAGGAAAAGGTGTTCCTAGCTGATTTGAGCATTCCAAATACATTGAAGTAGGTTTCAGGAGTAGTAGAGCACTGTAAACAACATTTTTTTTCCATATTGAGCTATACAAAGACCTAATCCATGGAAGTTGGACCAAGGAGATGTAGCCCAAGAGGGGTGAACTCCTTCATCAAAACATTGTGTTAAGCATTCAAATTGATGGTTTGCTGTACATTTTTATTAATGATGTTCAACACTTGTTTTACATGTTATTTTTCTCATGAACTTGAATTAAAACTTGACAATTTTACCTGTTTTCAATCACAAACACCATAAGAGACCTATGCACATGAAGCAATTGACAAGACTTTGGTTATAATTATGAAGTTGAAATGAGCACAACAAAACTAGAATTCAAGAACAGATCAAGTTGGTATCAGACCAAAGGTTATTTTCTTGATTGCTTGAGTTTTGTTCAAGTAGGGTTTTAATGGTTACAAATTTGTGATGCTTACAAGGTTAAAGTTGTGGAGAGGAGAAGGGAAACTATTGGTAGAAACTCCCGAGGTAATGCCCAGAAGAAGGAGAGCCACAATCTCCACCTAAAGTTCCAATTCTAGCTACACTTGAAACACCTCAAGTTTTACCTTCAATTGAGATTGAGGAGGTACAAGCAGTACCAGAAGCTGAGCTTGAATCCAAAGCCATCAAGTCTGGAGTATGAGAGACTGAAGGTCTTTCAGAAGAGGAAGCATTCAAGAAATATTTCTGGGACTTAACTGACATGGTTAGAGTCCTCTATGAAGAGAGGAACAATAGAATGGATGGAGAGAGTTCTAAGCCTCCACATGGAGAGGGAAACTCAGGAGATAAAAACGATGAAAAAAAGGATTCAAAGGGTAATGGACGAAAGCATCCTCCATCTCCACCATATTCATATTCATCATCCTCAACATCTCAAACAACAAAATATTCCACTTCCACCACAAAAATTGTTCATACTCATTCAAAAACCCCAAAGCAAAAATCTCCCTTACTCAAATTCGACATTAAGTTTGAACTTCCCATGTACAATGGTGAGTGAATGTAGAAAGGTTAGAAAATTGGATTTGATAATTGGAGGTTTACTGCAGAATTAAGAACCTTCGAGAAGATGATATAAAGATCTAGTTGGCTTAATTGAGGCTAGAAGGAGCAACATTAGTTTGGTGGGAAGCAATGACTCAAGAGGAAATGCAAATTCATGGTAAGATATCCATTTCTTGGGTTGAATTTGTTTCTGCAATTAAAAGATAGTTTTATCCTTTAGCCTATATGAAAAACACCATTATGAGTTGGCAAAATTTTAGATAGCTCAAGGGTGAAACAGTCCAAGACTATACCCAGAAGTTTAGAAAGAGGGATTTGTTGTTAGGAGTAAATTTGAATTCCCAAGATACACTATTGAAGTATATTGGGGGTTTACATTCCTACTTAAAACATACTATCCTTATGTTCAATCCAAGAAATTTGGATGAGGTATGTGTGCAAGCCACACAACTTGAAGCAAGAGGAAAGAACATTCAGGAAGAGGGTGGTAAGAAGAAGCCATTCAAGGGTAACGAGAAAGAGAAAGGATGAAAATATAAGGGAAAGAAGAATGCAAGTGTGAATAAATAAGGGGAAAAAACTATAAGCCAACATTGTTCCAAAGCTGGGCATGATGAAACCCACTGTTGGAAATTACATCCCAAACTAAGGCCTAAGAAACCAAACAATAATGGAAAACAAAAGACGACCACTACCACACTGTTAATCTAGGTTGTCATTGATGCCAATATGGTATTGGCTGGGATGACAAATATTCTTGAGATGCCAAATGATGTCATAACTCTTGAAGATATCAAGACACTAATGAAGAAGTACCAATCATGTACCTTTGATGATCTTGATGATGAAGCCATAACCTTAGATGTTCTTACCTCAGATGATCTTGATAATGGAAGACTTTATGATGACATGGAAAAGTCAATGCTGCATATGATTAATGGCATATCACTATCGTGATGACATTATAAGTCTATGAAGAAGAAGCCTAACAAGAAGCCAAACCATGAAGAGGCCTAACTACCCTACCTCAAATTTTGCACTAATAAATGACCAGTCACATTAAAAAATATTTTTTACTACCTTAGAGGCATAGTTTCTCTATGAGACCTTCACCATCCTTTAGAGTATATTTTTATCTTTCCAATGAGCTATTACTTGGCCTAAAACTCCAAATTGTTTGGGAGATATTAATTTTTAAAGTTAGGAATATTAATCTGGTCCTTGAGCCGACCTATGCTAGGCCTGTCATGTCGGCCTCCCTCCATAAGACACGTTCATTCATCTTAAACATCAAACCAGTATTAATATCAGTCCATACTCCTCATTTTAACCATCAGGTTTCGGTGAAGAATTCAGAGAAAAGGGAAAAAAATAGGAAGGAGGTCGAAGGGGACAGAGAATCACTGTTTAGGAATTTTTATTTATTAAGATATCCATTACAGAACAGAGGACATAAGTGTGAGATAATTCTATTTCCGTTGAACTGTAAAACTCAGTTTATACAGTCACACATGGAGATACATACTTCGGACCTGTGTGTAGACCTGTGGAGGTTTGGTTGAAGCCTCAATCTGCAAGAGTGTGGAAAGTATACTAGAAGCTCAAAGCTTTACCTCGAACTGCTTTAAGACTATGGAAGAAGTGCAGTACAGTGAGCCTCAGAAAGCTTGGATAGCAAACAGTTATAGTGGAAGGCTCAAATTTGTGGACAATGACATGTGGAGGACTCAGACCTGTGGAGAGGTAGTTGGACAATTATTTCTGGAGCTAGGATTTGTAGCATATTTATATGTGACACTTTATATTTGAACCCTCTACACACTCAAGAGTAGTGAAGAACTCTTGGCCTTCAACAATGAAGAATTTGAAGGCTTGAACAATGATGAGTTTGGAGGTGTGAACAGTAAAGGACTTGTGGCCTAGTGAAGAATTCAAAGGCTTGAATAGTGATAAAATTTGAGATTTGAAAAGTGATGATCTAAAGCCTACCTTGAGTAATTATAGAGGCATCTAGGGGGTAGCTATTAGCAGAATTTTGGAATAGTCTTTTGAGATATTGTTGAAGGTGTTTAGATCAAACTAAGAGTCAATTTCGTAGCAGCTTTAAAAATAGTTTTGGAAGACATCCTGAACTGGATTTTTTGGAACATATTTGAAGCAGTGCTTGAGCCTCTTTTGAAGACTATTGAAGGACACTTAAGAAGATTCTGAAGACCTTTGTGTAGGCAACATTAACACTTGTGAGCAGACTTCTGATGTTCTGGATAGGTGACACTTGAGGGAGTTTGGACATCTCTTGAGAAGTAGTTCATTGAGCATTATTTAGAGGAACCTTGACAATCCTTTGCAGCCCTTGAACCCTTGAAGTTTTGGAGACACCCTTGGAGACCATCATGCATTGAAGCCATCATGAGGTGACCTTGGAGATTTTGTTTGGGTGACATGAAGAGTAGTGGCAATATCTTCTAAGAAGATAAGGTTGTCATTGATGATGTAGCGTGAAGAATACAGTGAAGCTGAAGATTGACATGGCTCGGAGAAGAAGACCCTGGGAGCTGTAAAGTACAACCAAACATACCTTGACAAAGTGAAGCTATAGGGTTGGAGCCCTTGGGGTTGGTGCCTCGGAAAAGTCTAAGTTGGTGCTTGGAAAATATAGGATTGGTGTCCTTGGAGTTGGTGCTCCTAAAATCAAGGTTGGTGCCTTGGACAAGATAGGGTTGGAGCACTAGAGGATCAGAGTCCTCAAGAAACTAGATCGGAGTCTGTACCAGAGAAGGGTTAGTTCCCTAGGGGTTGGAGCCTCTAAACACAAGGTCAGTGGCTTGAAAAGATAGGGTCGGTGCCCTAGAGGTCGGAGCCTCACAAAAGTCCAAGTTGGTCCTTGGCAACAAGTTGGAGCCTGGGAGATTGAAGATCAATGTGTTCATATAGGGTTGGAGCCCTATATACATTGTACTTGATTTATTGTGAAAAAGAAATTAATAAAAGCATTTATTCTTATTGTTAATTGTGTTCTAAATATAAGTGATCTAACTGGTAAAAGTAACAATTGAAAATAAATATTGAATCGCCCCCCTCTCAGTATTTCCAACAATTGGTATCAGAGCCAATACCTTTACTCAAAGCCTAACAACTTGAAGGTTGATCATTAGAACACAAATGGTGAAGCCAAGGAAGAAAGTGTCCAATCCTCCTAAAGATGTGTCTCCCTCAACCACCGAAATTGAAGTCAATAAGTTTGTGAAGGCTCCATTGTTCAATGGAAACTTTGATATATGGGAGGCAAGAATGAGGAATTTCTGAAAGACTCAAGGCATTGAAGTCTGGAAATCAGTGATTGCTAATAGATTGATTGATGGAGAATCCAAGGAACATAATACAAGAGCAATGAAACAAATCTTGAATGGGCTACCTGATTCTATGAAGGCCAATTTTAAAAAATGTTTGTCAGCAAAAGGCATATAGGATAAACTTCGTGATCTTCACTCAAAAGGAGCGTTGACAATGATATCTAGTCAAGAAAATGATGGAAAAGAAGAAAGAAATCCAGATCCCATCAAGAAGCTGAAGATAAGAGTGATGACATCAAGGCTAAAGAATACCTAGAAGATGAAGAGAATGAAAAATATTTTGAAGAAGATCTCCTCACTAAACTTATGGCTTCCATGGAAGAGATTAACAATTTGAAAAAGGAAAATGAGGAACTTAAGAAGAAAGCGCAAGTTGGTGACCAGGACAAGGCAAGGAAGGAAGTTGACCTTGTCAAGCTTCAAGTACAAGAAAGAGAGGAAGGGTTTCATCAAAACAAGATAAAGCATCATGAAGAAGTCATATCCATGACAAATCAATTGGATAAGGCAAAGAAATGGGAAGATACCTTGTCAAGCCACCTTGAACAAAGGCAGAAGAGCTTGAACAAACTTGAAGCAGAGATTGGTCAATACAAGGAAGAGGTCTCCTCCCTTAGATCTCAACTAGAAGAAGCAAGGAAACAAGCACAAGGAGCTGAGAAGGTGATTGAAGCTTTGACATTCATAGAAGGACAAGTTGATGAAGCAGAAAATGAGAGAAACACCATGATATGCCAACTAGAAGAAAAGGATGATGGGATCACCAACTTAAAATTAGAAATCACTTCTCTTAAGGCCCAATCATGTGAAGCAACCAAGATGAAGGAAGAAATGGAGATCATTCTATCAAAGAAGGATGAAGAATGCAAGAAAATGAAGGAAGAAATTGTCTTTCTTAAAAAGGAAATTGACTTGTTGAATAAGAACCTGAAAAGTTCTCAAGCCCTAGATGTAGAATTTTGTAGAATTTTTCTACAAATCAGCTAGCTCTGATACCATGTAGAAATTCCCACCTGTAGATCACCTGGTATTGCAATGTACTAAAGTAAAACACTTGATCTACTTCTACAAACAATTTAGCGGAAGCTTAATCAAACATGAGCAACATCAATAAGAACACATATAACTAATATGGAGAAATCAAACACTCATAACACAAAATATATAACTAGGGGAAGCACCAGCCTAAAACCCCATCTCTGTATTATCATACAAGTGGAAATATGTCTGGATTACACAAAGCCTTAGCTCGGAATCTATCCAGCTCTCAGTACAATCCCTCTACTACTTGTAGACAATCAAAGGCTTCTCACAAACCTTCTACTTTTCCCTCCAAGCCTCCTATTTATATGCACAGTTTTTCCTGGGTCCTCTAGCTACAACCTATGTGATTCTCACCTCACACACAACACTGACCTCTGAAGTAACTACACAAACATGATGGAGATAAATCCTCATCATGGATGAGCTTGCTTTATAGGAAAAATATTCATCCAACTGATAGTACACTGCCCCTTCTCTGATCTCAACTGGGTCTCTGTCTAAACTGACATGCATCAGTTATCCATGAGGGAATACTCAGTTATCTGAAAATAATAGTTGTCACATGCATGCAAGAATCAACAACTTGTTAAAATAATCTAACTGAACTTGACTAAGTTAAACTAAGTCAACTGATCCTCTCAATATAGAACTCATCCTTAATTCCTTAATTAGTGGAGAAAATCAAGGACACATTCCCCAATCAGTGGAGAAATTATTGCATGTTCTCACAAAGACTTCAAGTTTGATTTTCCTAAACTAATTAACTCATGGAGAATTAATTAATTAATATTCAAACTGCTGGTAAGACCAAATTTGAATTTTACTTCCTATTTTAGACCAAGGACTGTCTAAAAATAGGAATCCAACTTGAACTGCTAAAAATTGAACTTCTATTTTTAGCACTTCCATTTTTCATTCCTTGTTGCCCAATCCAGCACTGATGCCCAAACTGCTATTTTTAGCAGTGCTATTTTTAGCACTTCCATTTTTAGCAATTTCTTGTTGCCAATTTTGAACACTCCCTCTCAACAAGAAAGGTTTCCTCTCGAACCCGATCTTGTACCTCTGGAATGTTTTGCATGCAACACATATACCAAGTGTGGTTGCTTCAGCAACTCTCGGAACAAAAAAAACTCCCAACTGACCTCTCCGTTGGGCTAGAAACATAATCTGATGCTGAAGCTCTACCTGCTGCTGACAAGTGCTCCCTCGCTGACCTCTGCGCTATTGCAACATCTCCATGCATCTCGTACAGTTGCACCCTTCTTTGTGCTACCATACACTATGCAACACACTTGTGCCTCTCGCATTGCTGCAGCCTGCATGCTCTGCACTGTCCTGGGATTCCCTGCACTGTAGCTCTCTCTGCTGCTCCATCTGCATCTGTCTCTACCCAATCAGTCAGTTCCTACTACTCCACATCGGGGCTCCCGTAGCAAGGTATCATCCAAGAGGTTGAGTACCTCAAAGATCCTGCCCCTCCTCCTTGGGACGATCACTCTACATCGCTCCACCTCCTACCTAGAGGTATGGCTGCATGTGATCCCTCTGCCCACCTGGCTCGAAGTTTCCCCCTACTGGAGGTCTCTACATGAGTAGATGTCTCTACTCGATCTCCTCTCAGCTTCTCTAGTTGGGGCTGCTCCACAACCTCCTAAAGTTGCTGCACCAATCATGGCTCCTCCACAATCGTCTGAGACTTCTTCTGGCGCTGCATGTTGAGAGGTAATTTACTCTCCCTCTCAACCACCAAGTATCTAACCTTTTCCTTGCTCCTTAAGGCTTTGCATGCATATTGTACCTCAAGTGCATATAGGTTCTTGGCTAGCACACCAATCTGTTTCATATTTCCCGTCGTCACGATTTTTTTTGGAAAAAGTGCTGATTTAAAATCATTGATATCTCCCTCCTCCAAACTCTGATTCAGCCAATTTGTTTTTTGATTTTTGTTATTTTTCCACAAGGAATCCAAATCTGCTATTTGTTTATGAAAATTTTGTGCAGAAATTTTCAGAACTGCTCTGCAAACTCTCGGCCCAAAACTCAAAACTCTGAAATCTCCTCTTCTTGTATATTGTTCTTCCTTGATCACCTCTGCTCTGATACCATGTATAATTTTGTAGAATTTTTCTATAAATCAGATAGCTCTGATACCATGTAGAACGTTTTCTACAAATCAGCTAGCTTTGATACCATGAAGAAATTTCCCACCTGTAGATCACCTGGTAATGCAATGTACTAAAGCAAAACACTTGATCTACTTCTACAAAAAATTTAGCGGAATCTTAATCGAACATGAACAACATTAATAAGAACACATATAAATGATATGGAGAAATCAAACACTCATAACACAGATGATATAACTAGGGGAAAGCGCCAGCCTAAAACCCCATCTCTATATTATGATACAAGTGGAAATATGTCTGGATTACACAAAGCCTTAGCTTGGAAGCTATGCAGCTCTCAATACAATCCCTCTGCTGCTCATAGACAGTCAAAGGCTTCTCACAAACCTTCTCCTTTGCCCTCCAAGCCTCCTATTTCTATGCACAGTTTTTCCTGGGACCTCTAGCTGCAACTTGTGTGATTCTCAACTCGCACACAACACTGACCTCTGAAATAACTACACAAACCTGAAGGAGATAACTCCTCATCATGGATGAGCTTCCTTTATAGGAAAAATATTCATCCAACTGATAGTACACTGTCCCTTCTATGATCTCAACTGGGTCTCTGTCTGAACTGACATGCATCAGTTATCCATGAGGGAATACTTAGTTATCTGAAAATAATAGTTGTCACATGCATGCAAGCATCAACAAACTATATCATTAATTTAACATCTTGTTAAAATAATCTAACTGAACTTTACTAAGTTAAACTAAGTCAACTGATCCTCTTAATATAGAACTCATCCTTAATTCCTCAATTAGTGGAGCAAATCAAGGACACATTCCCCAATTAGTGGAGAAATTATTGCATGTTCTCACAAAGACTTCAAGTTTGATTTTCCTTAATTAATTAACTCATGGAGAATTAATTAATTAATATTCAAACTACTAGTAAGACCAAATTCGAATTTTACTTCCTATTTTAGACCAGGGATTGTCTAAAAATAGGAATCCAACTTGAACTGCTAACAATAGAACTTCTATTTTTAGAACTCCCATTTTTCATTCCCTGTTGCCCAATCTAGCACTGATGCCCAAAATGCTATTTTTAGCAGTGCTATTTTTAGCATTTCTATTTTTAGCAATTTCTTATTGCCAAATTTCAACACTAGATGACATCCTAAGTCATCAAAGGTCGCCCGTCGATAAATCAGGTCTTGGATATGCAGGTGAATCCTCAAGCAAGAATGATGCAAACCCTAATGCTCCAAACAACAAGGATGTGAGGAAGCCTGGAAGAAAAGTTCATGCTCCCAGTTCTAGCAAAGGCAAGGAGAAGAGTCAAGACAACTATGGAAGAAAACCTCCTCCAAGAAGAAATGCAGATGGTGTCAAGGATGCAAGAAGCAATGGTTATCATCAAAGGATCCCAAGGCAAAAAGACTTCAGAAGTACATCATGGAAACCTTCTTCTCCCAGGTACCAAAGTATATTTCTTGGTTATTTCTATTCTTGTACAAACTTTGGGCACATGGCAAAATATTGTAGGGAATATCACAAAGATAATTATAATGCCCCCCATCAATCTCCAAGAAGCAATTTTGCAAGAAGAAGTCAAGAATTTTTATACATGAAAAATATAGAGTGCTTCAAGTGTGATAACATTGGAAATATGGCACGTGATTGTAACTTGACTTGGGCCCCTACCCAAGCTAGAACCATACCAAAGAAAAAGGTTATACAAGTATGGAGAAGGAAGCAAACACAATCCGAAAGTCTCTTGAACATTGTAGCCAACAAAACATGTTGTTGACTTGATGAAGTCATCCTTGATATTTCAAGTATTTGATGGGGAGACTTTGCGAAAAGGAAGACCATGCATACAATTAGGGGGAGCTTATGATGATTAAGAATTCTTGCAAAAGCCATCTATGAATGAGCCTTATGAAATCCTTGATGAGCTATATTGACAATCATTCTTTGATAGATCATTTCTCAGGATCACTCCATTGAAGAACATGATCTCTTATCTATCCAATGGACTGTTGTTGAATATTTCTTCGACTTGATCACTAAGCAGGTAATCTTTCTTGAGCTAGAGGTGGTTGTGCAGACAGGGGGAGTTGGTTCATCACATAAAGGAATGTAAACACATCTATCATGAACCACATTTTCAGAAAGAAGAAGCATCATGACAGGGGGAGTGATCCAGGTGGATATTGGTGGCCACCCACTAATTCCACGTGGATCCCCTCTAGTGCTTCTTTTAGTTCTTTCAGTTTCCTTAATTATAGCATAGTTTACTATTTTTAGCAGTTTTTCAGGTCCTAAACTTCCGGAGCCGTTTTGAGGCCCTAAACGACGTTTTTTGGGAAATATACCGCCAACGCTTTTTCTGTCTAAAAATTGTCTTTTTCGTCCTAGTCCTCGGAGAGATCTTTCCAACGGGCTATCATGCACGTCAAACGGAGATAAGACGACCAATTCACGACCCCGGGAAGTTGATGTACCAACTTACCCAAAAACGGGGCCCACAATTTCGCGTTTCATCTTCCAGGGTTAGGTTTTGGAATGTGAAGGGTTTTTCCATTATTTCTCAACAATAAATAGGCCTTCGAGCCTCATTGTAACACAGTTC
>APFE030303355.1:0-16523 GCA_000404065.3 Pinus taeda
TTATTCAAATTATGAATGATGATCAGAAGCTCGGAAAGTTGCAGGAAAGTATTAACTCTTCTATCAAGGATGGAGTGGTCGAGGAAGGAATAATTTATGCTAACTTACCAAAGAGATACTCTCGAAGGGTGAAAAGAAACAAGAAGAGAATAGGAAAGGAGTTCCAGATTGATGCTCAGATTGTGGGCTTCTAGATCAAGAATACTGATGGGCCTCCAAATTAGAGATAAATTAAGGCCCAACTAACCATCCTTCAGAACATTAAACCTATCTTTTTGCACTAGATGACATATTTTTAACTTTAGTATGTTCATTCAGAAGGTTTATGGATAACTACATATATGTGGCTAATATTATTTATTTTTGTAGAATATTGTGAGAATATTGGGCAGATTATGAAGATTTGCAGGAGGAGATAATTTAGGGACTTTCTCCCTACTACAGGATGATCAATGTTGGATAATAAATCAACAAGATATTATGAAATTATTGCACAAATTCTGGAGCTCCAATGATTGAGAAAATCTAGGAATGTGTTTTGTGTCATTTAATGCAGACTCCTAGTGTTGGAAACTAGATACACTATTTGAGGGATTTTAAAGGGGAAAGATTCCTCCTTTCAAGGAGAATGCTTCCTCGTCATTTTTTATAAGTACCAAATCGAATTTTCCTCTAGGGGTTGTTGGAATTATGATGCATGTGTTGTACTCGATGGCAACACACTTGTAGCAGAATAGCTCACTTGTATATGGTAACTTGATGAATCTACAAAAGAGGTATCAGATGTGACAGAATGCAAGGCAGTTGTGTTTACAGATGTGAAAAAATGCAGGGCAGTTCAAAGGAATTAGTTCAAAAGTAATGTATAATGGAAAATCACATTATAACAAGTCTATTCAGAGGGAACAAAGTAATGGTACAAAAGAATAGGAAAATGGAACTAAGGTCTATTGATCAGAATAAAGAAGGTAAAGGAAAAGGTTGATGTAAAGCAATTTAAAAAGTATACACAGGTCCACTTAGTCAAAACAGTGTATACACACTAGTCCACAGAACAAAAAGAGCGTATACGTATACATGCACTCCCATAGGAGGAAAAGATTGTACATGTTGGAAAACCAAGGTTTTGGTCTGAGGTAATTGTTCCAAGGTATTGGTCATAAGTTGTTTTGGTCCAAGGTATTGACAAAGGATATAACTATATAAGGAGGATAAGATCAAAGGGCTAAGTGCACAAGTAATGAATACCTTATGAAGTGTTAGATCAAAAGAAAATATGCATGTTATGGGTTTCTTATGCTTTTCTTGATCTGAACTAAGTATGCACCTAAGTGTTTGATGATGGATGAGATCTAATGATGGATTAGGATCATAATGAATTATCATTATGAGATCTGATAATGGATAGGCTAGATCTGATTGCTAATGCACATTTTATCATTTATAAGTGATGATCTGGGTATGTCTTAAGTCTGGAATTTCAGCGAAGTTATAAGTAAGTATTTACAAATCTATACGCTGGTTCGCTTTGATGAAAGTGCATATACACGCTGGTTCGGCTCTTCCAAGTAGCGTATGTAAAACAAAAGCTTGATGTTCGAGGATGAATGATCTATTAGATTAATGTTGTTGTTTTACTTCTACCTATCAATGAAGTCTTCTTAGATCTAAATTTAAAAATGAATGAATAAGGAGTTTGATATTTGATAGATTGATTGTATAAGTGAGAATAAGTGGTCTTTGTTGTTTCTTGTGTAAATCTCTGTAAGTTGATAGTAGATGTTCAATATATTGTTGGTTGGTACAAACTTGATTCAAAAGTTTATATTTGCAGTAGCTTTGGAGGTATACACATGTTTGATTAATGGAAGTGGCATATACACGCAGTTTGGGTTCAGCCAAGTAGCGTATACAATCTGATGCATATTTTCTAAGGTTGTTGCTGGTTCTGAATGACAATGCAGGTTATGGTTTTTCTATGCTTTGTTTGATCTGAACTAAGGATGCACCTATGTGGTTGATGGAGGATTAGATCTAATGATTGATCAGGATCATGAGACCTAAAATGAATTATTTTTATATGGTTTGATCATGGATAGTCTAGATTTGAATGCTAACGCATGATTTACGCTATAAATGTTCTGATCTGGGTATGACTGAAGTCTGGAATAGTTGTGATGTTTTAAGTTAGCATTTGTAGATATGTATGTTGGTTCGCTTTGGTAAAAGTGCATATACACACTGGTTCATCACATCAAAGTAGCGTATACATTATGAAATATGATGGTTGAAGTTGCAGTTTGTTCTAGTTGTTAATACAGAGTCCTGGGTTCTACCTTGTGTTCTATTGACTGTGTTCTGGTGACAGTGGTCTGACTGTTTAGATTGATTGATTGTGATTTTCTTCAGTGATGATGGGTTTTTAGTGATTGATTTGGTTATGGTTGATTCAAATATTGATGATTGAGTTTTAGTGGTTGGCTGATGCAGATGTATTTGATGGTTATATTGCAGTGGTGATTGATTATGATCTTCAATGTTGTTGATGGGTCCATTATGAAAATTTGATGAAACGTGGCCTTCAGATTGTGGTGTTGTGTTCGAGGAGTATCCAGTCTGAAAATTCATGAAATGTGGTCCCTCAAGGAAGATAAAAGGTTATAGCCTTCTGTAGGCTGGTGCCTACATACTGGTAAAAATATTAGCCAGTACAAGATCCAGGGAGTTGGAGCTCCCTTCTAGTAGCAGCTGGAAAACGAGTGAAGGATGGAGCCTTCTATAGGTTCGTACCTATGTACTAGTAAATGGATCGGCTAGTACAAGAGCTAGGGGGTTGTAGCTCCCTTCTAGTAGAAGCTAGAGAATGAGAGAAGGTTGTATCATTCTGCAGGTGGGTGCTTGTGTACTGGTATGAGTCTGCACTAGTACAAAATTGTAAATAGATTTCTTATTATTAAAAGAAGACAGAGATGACAGCAGTAGGTGGTTTTCACCCACATTGGGTTTCCACCTTAAATCTTGGTGTTCATGTGTCTTTCTTATGTGTGATGGTTTATTTTGTTATTACTACACATGGTTACTGTTTAATGTTTAATAAATTACTGATGCACTGATTAAATATCAACATATTATGAATTAACTGAATCATAAGTTCATTGGATATACGTTGGTTGCCTTAAAAACAGGTGCATGCACACGCGAATTCCCTTCTCTGAAGAAGCGTATATAAATCTGATTATGGAAATGAAAAATTTATTGATTTGTAAATATTGATTCACCCAGCCCCCCTCTTAGTATTATTTTCAACAATTGGGATCAGACTAGGTCCTTTAGCAGAAGCTTAATCGCTTGAAGAAGATCCGTAGTAACAATGGGAAAGATACTAAGGAAGAAAGCACCCCAAAAGAAGAAGACATCTCAAAGGAACTGTGATAGTGGGAGAGATGATTGGCCTTTATGTAGAAGCAACTCTTCAAATTTAGAATCACCTCAGAATGAATATGAACAAGCAAAAGAACTATCAGGTATGAATTTGTTGTCCTCTGGTGATACATTTCTCTATTCATTTGAAGATAATGAAAGTGACAGTGAAACAACTGAATTTTCTTTTATGGGTGAAAGAGAAAGAAATCAAATAGAGGCAGAATTTAAAAAGCTCACAACCACATTTAGATATCAACAAGATCTATTTAACAAAAGGGAGTGTGCCTTCAAAGAAGAAGTTACTATATTAAAAGCTTAGCTAGAGGAAGGAAACAATGTAAGGAAGCAGTACAAAGAAAAGGAAGATCAATGTCAAAAGTTGGAGGATGAAGTGACATCATTAAGAAATGAAGTAAATAAAAAGAATACATCAATCAAGAAACTTAAAGATAGATCCAGTTACTATGAAAGTCTTGAAGCTAAGGTCCTCTCTCTAAAGGAAGAACTTGAAAATCAGCAGAATGAAGAAATACCTCAAGTAGATGAAGAACAAGAAAATGAGATTCTCACATTAAGGCAATAAGTGGAAGAAGGAAGAAAGGCTGAAGAAATCTTGAAGAAGAAATATCTGGAAAAGGAAGAGCAATATCAGGTTGAGGTAAATATCTTAAAAGGTACATTAGAAGAAAAGGATAAACTGTTACGATTTCAAGACAGTACTAAGATTTTGGATAATATTCTTAGTAGTCAAAGGTCTCCTACCATCAAAAATGCTCTTGGTTTTCATGAATCTGTTGAAGGTGAATCTAGCTCACAAGGTAAGGCAAGGAACTCTAATGCAAAATATGAAATTCTCAACAAGGAGATGAGAGGTCCACCCCATCAACAACCAAGGAAAGAAAGTCTTCAAAGAAAATATTTTGCTCCTAACTATGGAAGTGATAGTCGGTTATTTCCTCTGATGAATAATGTTGAATGTTTTATATGCCATAATTTTGGACATGTTGCAACCATATGCAAAAGAAGAATGATTCAAGCTAATAACTGTCACACAGAAAGGTCATCAAATTCTAGGTACTTTAAGGGATATTGTTTTTCTTGCAATATGTTTGGTCACAAAGCCATTAACTGCTATAGAGGGAATATGAAACATATAAGATGTCATGCTTGTAACAAGTTTGGGAATATAGCAAAAGAATGTAGGAGGAAACTTCAGCCAACATACCAAAAGGAGAAAACTTCATCACACTCCAAGGTATGGAAGAAGAAGGAAGTACGATCATAAATATGTGGAATAGCTCAGTATATAGACAGAACAAACTTGGAAGGAACTGAAAGTATGAAATTTTAGTGCTCTATTTCTCATACATAGTTATAATGAAGACAATTCGCATATATACGTGAGTTCGAAGCTGCACAATCGCATATATGTTGGTTTGATGAAGAAGCAGTGGGACAAACTCAAAAAAATGATCTGATATGGTTCAGACAACTACCAATTATCTTTTCTATTTGAAAGATTGATGACTATAGTCTATGGATGTTATTTAGAAGTTATTTTCATCCTCATAATTTGTTGATGACTTGATGAATATCTAATTGATGATGATGCCTTGATATTTCTTACTGATATATGCAATGATCAGACAGTGAACAGGTGGCACAGGTTCAGGGGGAGAATATGTTATGCTTCTAATATTGCATTATTGGCATTATGTTTAGAAGTCTTATCAATGGTGATGATGCTTATGTGGCTAAAGTGTTTAAATGATACATAATGCTATGTTGCAGTTATAAGTTTCCTATGATGATGATACTTATATTTCTTGGGGTTACATAGTTGTTATTTAGATCAGATTTATGAGTGATTGTGGATGACATTTGATGATGCATAGAGTACATATATGTTGCAAACATGGTGATGTTCATAAGGACAAGGAGAAGTACAAATCTTGAGTATAAAACTTCACTATTTGATGATGAGCTACTCATTTCTTTTATAATGTTTTCATCATGCCTTCAAAGATGCATAAAGTTCATATGGTGTAGGATTCCTATAGTTCTTGGCTCTCACATGGTTGAGGATTGTTGTTGTTGATGGTATCAAGAAAGCTTGACAAATGACTATGAACTCATGGTGTGGTAGATACATAGTTGATGGATACACATGATGTTGGATACATGGATGATTACTTAAGTTGCATATTGATAAATATAATTAGTTGGCCAAGAGAATGGTGTTGTTACAGGTTCCATATCCATTTGGAGACATGGCTTACTTAGTCACATAATGATAATGAATTCTTACTTTATGATGATAGGCTTAATACTCACATATGTTGATTATCATGGTTGATGCTTATCAAATGTGGGATGTTTCCAAGTGATGTTACATGGTTGATATATTGAGGGTTCTTGTGGAAAGATCATGCAGTTATTGATGATGATGCTATGATCATAGATGATGATTATGGTGTTTTCATGTACATATGATATGATGTGAATGCTTTTGTGTTACTTCTTGGATATATAACATATAAGGTTATGATAAGGCTCTTTCTACTAAGGATGAGATCAAGAGGATGAGTTGATATCTATATGCAGCATACTTTGTCACTAGTTGATGATAATTACAGTCATATCTCGAGAACTAATGATGCACATAGACAGGTTGTTGGTCTGGATGTTGCTGACAGATGCTTATGGTGCAAATCATACATGGTGTATGACAGTTTTTGATGACTATCATGGTATTTTTTAGATCTTTGGTCTTTGTTATAAATGTCATGTATATCACTCGATGAAAAGGTCATATAGAGGCCCATGATGTAATAATATGTCTCTGTCTATCATAATATTTTAATGAGTCCTTTTGGTCATATGATGTAATTTATACCCCCATTATGCATGGGAAGTGTTATCACTATAAAAAAAAAAAAAAATTGGACAAATTGTATGGTTTCAAAGTTGCAAGTCAGTCTTGGTCAAGTCATTTCTATTGTTTTGTTTAAGGAGTCTAAAACATAGGATAGAGTCTTGTTCCCATTATTAAATAAGGTCAACAATCTTGTTTTAACTATCATTAGTCCCACATTGGTTCATAGGTGTGATGTGTTAAGATTGTTTTAAAGTTGGCATGCGCTACGAAATCAACTAGGATTTTTCGTAGCGCAAACTCATAAAAATACACTATGTGCGCTATGAAAACATGGATTCGTAACTAGGATATTTCTTAGTGTAAAACACAAAATTTTCACTGGATGCGCTATGAAATCGGGGATTCGTGCCAGATCTTGTCTATTTGTCTTTTCCATCAAAATCCGTTAATATTTCATCACCATGTGTCAGTCCTTGAACCATGCCTATCACATGCAGCCATTCATTCTCATCATTAGATTCATTAGATGTCTTGTATGCATTCTTTCAAATTTCAAGAAAGTAAGGTGAGGTGAGTTAGTCTTATTTTTTCCTGTGTTCCTTTCATGCATTAAAAGACAATTAGCAAGCTTAAGGATGACACTCATCAGAACTTTTTTCAGGCTCAAGCGAGGCAGTTCTCAGTTTCAAATTCAAGAGAGCCAGTGTTCAAACCAATACAATGCAGGTTTATCTTCAAGGTTCCTTGTAGAGATTTCATAGACATGTCTGAAGAAAGGAAAAATCACAGATCATGCCAGTGTCTTAGAGCTAAGACTGGAGGTTTATATGTGCTCATGAGAAGCAAAGAGGTTGAACATGCATTCAAACAGGTGGGTTGTTGGGGATTCTGCAAAAAACTTCAAGGTGTTCACGTTCAAGTAACCAAAGATTTTGCTTTCAATTTCACTGGTTTGAATTCAAGAGTTGGAGTGCTAGAAATTCCAATTTCTCCTAAGGTCATATATGCAGTCACCGATATACCAAGAGGCTAGGAAAGATGGTTCAAGAACTTTAAATTTGAAATGGCACCCTGCCAAGAATTTCTGAAGCCAGAATTCATAGGCTTGGACTTAACCAAATCAGTGCCTAGAAGCTATGTTAAGGATTCATATGCCAACTTGCTGACATGCATCCAAAGATATTTTACCTGTGAGGGAAGATATCATAAGGTGTACTCTTACCATTTTAAGCTCCTCTTACATTTCACTAGAAAAATATCTCTTGATTTACCTTTTTATCTGTTTCGTAGCTTAGGCAAAATGTCTGATAAGGTTCAATTGAAGAAAGAAGCTTGTGAAACCTCCTTATTCCATCATGGGTTGATCAAGTTGATTGTTTTACATGAGCTTCAGGAGATTGGAAGAGAATGATCTGCTTTCTTGTTGATGACAGGTTTTAAAATAGAAACAGGACTTAGTCCTAATGCTAGGGAGATTTCTTCACCAACAGTAAGTCATCAAGAGGAAACAAGATCAACTAGGTTTGTGAAATTGAAAGCTAAAAAGAAGGTGAAGGAGCCTATGACACCGCTATTAGTTCAAGACACCCCTCAACAATCATGGAGGAAGGAGGTTTAGATCAATGAGTTGGTACAAGAGAAATCTGTTGATAAAATTTTCCAAAGAAGAGTAACAAGAAGTCAATTAGCCAAGGAAAAAGGGATGACTGTGATTGCTGATGAAAGCACAGCTTCAAAGGGAAGTTTGAAAGATCTCCTCCAGGCTATCGATATAGAAGAGACTCCTCTGGTCCAAGCAGATTTACTTGAAGCAGGTAAGAACAAAACAAAAAGAGTTAAATCTTCTAAAAAGCTTCAATTTGATGAACAGGTATCAGTGTTTGTGTTCAAGCCAAGAAGGCCTATGACTAGACATTTAAGAAGAATACAAGAGACAGAGCAAGAAGTGAGTGAGATAGGGGAGGTTGCAAAATTCTTTGAAGATCCAGTGGTTCCATCAGTACAATCATCACTAGTGCATAAAGATGACAGAGGCAAGATAGTTATCACTCATAAGGAAGATAGCTTTGAGGAGATCAAAAAGAAATTAATGTCTGCCAATCTTGAGATTGCCCAAGTCAAGGAAAGGGCAAGGAAACATGTAGTTGAAAAAGCAAAATTCAAAAGAGTGATAGCTAGTTGGGAAGATGGAAAAGTTCCAAGATATGAAGCAGTGTGCAGTTATAACCAAAATTTCACTTGGACCATTCCTGCAATAAAAGAGGCAAGATATATCAGAAGGGTCAATGAAAAATTAAGAAATAAAATCCAAATGATGAAAAGACAAATTGAAGATTTGATTCTAATCCGTTATAATCCACATAGAAGTGAAGTCTACGTGAAACTAATTGAAGTGATATCAAGGGGGGGCCACTTCTTCATGCCTCTGGAAAACCACTGTTTCATATAGAATCTATTTCTGGAATTCCGCTACTAGCAAGAGTATGAAAATAGCATATATTATATATGTCATTACCGATGGAGCTTGGAGCCGAGGGAGGCATTTCAGAATCCACGAAGCTGAGATATTAGGGTTTTCGCACAAACCGAATCGAATCCCCGCCAGATTCAATTGAATGAACCAGAAGAAGAGTCTCAACGTAAATGAACTTGACAGTAAGTGAAGAAATTTTGACACAATTTTGATGTGAAACTTACTTTTTTAATATTAAAGATTATTTTTGGATCGACAATGTCAGTTTGTTTTAGCACATTTGCATATGGAGAAGCGATTAAAAATCCCAAGAATGACAAAAGCTGTGTTTTTAACTCACACAGCAGTTTCGTAGCACGCTACGAAATTGCTAAAAATGACATACAATGCACAACAGTTTCGTAGCGTGCTACGAAATTGCTAAAAATGACATATAATGCACAACAGTTTCGTAGCGCGCTATGAAACTGTTGAAGCTACCAGTTTCGTTTTTTGAATCAATTTTGAAATGAAAAGGGGGAATCATTATGAAAGAATTCTACTGCAGAAGATACAAAGGGGCCATCTCAAAAATTTTGAATACTAGGCAAAGGAAAATTCAAAGAATGAGAGGCATTTAATAACTCCAAACTCTGCGCTACGAAAACAGCAGTCATTTCGTAGCTTAGACAGTTGTCATGCTTCAACTAGCATCTAAGGAGTTTTGTCTTAGCACGATTATATGAGAAGGACCTTTGGTCTAATTTAAGGCATCACATGTTATTAAAAGGGATAAAATGGTTAGCAGAATTCGAGGAACCACTTTGGAGACTAAAGCAGAAAAAATAGGGGCAGTTTTCCTTGTATCCAGGGACAGTTAAAGGACAAGCAATCAAAGGCCAACATGAAGTTTAAAGTCATAACTCAAGCCAAAGATGAAGAGGGACAGACGTCAAAGAACAAGTTTTTTTTCATAGTTAAGGTTGTTGCCAGCATAGATAAGGAGTTACACTCCTATTCAAATTAGGTCTCTAAGTTTGTCAGTTTACAGTCAGTTGTAATTAATAGTTTGTTTAAAGTTCAATAGGTGTCAGGTCTAGAGAAATTCGAATTCCCCTCTTGCTGGAGGAAGGAATTCAATCTTGTAAGGAAACTCTATATATGATAAGAGATGTAATGCACCTGTGGCTGGAAATTTTCAGAGAAAACAATCATATTGTGTCATTGTAGAAGATTATGTTTTTATGAATACAGACTTTAGTTTTTCTTCTTAGGATTCAAAAAGAGTTCAATGGTGGCTTTTTTAATGTTTGTCCTTATTTCCTTATTTGTAGTAGTATTAATGTATGATACTTAGAACTCATTGGCAATGCTCTAACTTCCTTCATGCATTTGTAGACTGTGTTTCCTACATGTTTCTATGTGTTAACTGATATATTGAAATTTTGATGCCCTGACTTCCATGTTCAGCTAATATTGTTGTCATACTAAGCATTTTCTGACTACATAAGCCCAATGGATGTTTATTTACTGTGTTTCAACCATTTACACTCCTTCATTTGTTTCATAGGGTTAGCCATCTAATCCATTATCAAAATATTTAACCTAGTGAGAGAGCCCTCTTAGGTTGAGGAGGCGAAGCCTTAGCCAAAAGTTGGTTTGAAACAGTTAATCAAGGTCTACCTGATTAGTAGCTTGTTAGGGTTAGGTTTTGTGATAACATTTTGGCGCGTCTGCTGGGAGCCTAAAGATTATTCATTCCCGAAATCAAGAAGCTAAACTTTTGAAGGTAGCAAGAGCTCAGAAAACTTTTTGAGGCTGCAATATACCTTGGTGATTCCATACATTTTCAAAGTTTTAAAGGTGACTTCGAGAGGGAGATATACATGGAGCAATCCTAACCCAAATCCACCTATTCCTATGGACAATCCCAACACTCTTTCAAGAAGCAGACATAGATTTACTAAAACACCAAGTACTCCATCTTATTCAAAATATTTGTTCTCTGAAATCTCAAGAAGTCCTGAGGACAAAATAGTTGATGAAAAAATTCATGAGGTGTTGTTTAGATCAGAAAACGAAGAAGAGCTCATTGGAATTATTTTAGATTTGCAAAAGAGAGGAATTGATACCTCAACCTTAGTATCACAAGAAGATAAAGAGGAATTTTGGGAAGTAGTTACTTCTGAATTATTGTTAGAAAGGGAAGCCTTAGATAAATTGAAAGAACGTTATCCTTTTGAAGTCTTACTTAGATCTAAAGCTGTTTTACCCCTTCCCAATTGGAGTACATTTGTCACTAGTTTGCAGAGCCCAAGTAGTCCTTTTCATATCAATGCCTCATCTTCTGTTTCTGCTATTCCTAGTGGCTTTCATACACCAAGCAGTCCTCCTCATATCAGTTCTTCATCCTCTATCCCTTTTGTACCTGTCAAAACATTTCTATTTTTGAAAATTAAGAATTAGTTATTAAACAAGGGAAGGTGCTTATCAAACAAAGGATGTAAGAATGAGAGCATACAGAAATCTAGTGTTAGATATGTTTGGAAAATTTTCAAGCATATTCTTTCACTATCAAAACTAGAAACCAAAAATCCATTGTAGATTCACTTGTTGTTTCCGCAAGTTTGTTTGTCATTCCTATCCATTCTTCTGAAAAGTATGAGGTGGAAGTTCATCATCGAACAACTATACGAGATAACATCACCAATCATCAAGTCTTTGAAGATGATCAACAGGTAAAGAATTTCATTGAATTAAAAGAATAATTTGAAAGCACTCAAGTGGATCAATAAAACATGTTGGTTGAATCAAAAGAGAATTCTGAAGTCTTACAATTAAAAAATAATTCAATACCAAAAGGTCTTACTCCTCTTGAGAAGTTATTCGATCAAAATGATTTGTTCAAATCCCCAAAGATACAGGCTAATGAGGAGGAAGTAGAGAGCTGCAATTTAGGGACTTTAGTTGTACCTAAGATGATTAAAATCTCAAAGTTTCTTTCAACTGATATGAAAGCCAAGTATGCTGAGATGATGAAAAGGTTTGTTGATGTTTTTACTTGAAGCTATGCTGATTTAAAACAATATGATTCCTCTATTATTCAGCATACTATTCCTATTAAAGAGAATGAGAAACCTTTCAAACAAAAGTTAAGAAGAATTAATCCTCTTCTCATTCCATTAATTAAAAAGGAAATTAAGAAACTCTTTGAGGCCAAAATCATTGTCCCAATGATATTCTCAAATTGGCTTGCAAATTTGGTTCTAGTTAGGAAGAAGAATGGAGAGATCAGAATTTGTATTGACTTCAGAAATTTTAATAAGGCTTCATTAAAATACAACTATCCTCTGCCCAAGATGGATTTAATTCTGCAAAATACTGTTGGTTCACAAAGAATGTCTATGCTTGATGGCTTCTCAGGGTACAATCAGATTCTTGTGCATCCAGATGATCAAGAGAAGACAACCTTCACAATGCCATGGGGTACATTCATCTATGCCAAGATGCCTTTTGGTCTCATGAATGCGTGGGCCACCTTTCAAAGAGAGATGGATATTTCTTTTGCTGAAGAAAAGGATAAATCAGTGGTTGTTTATCTTGACAACGTCACAATTTTTTCAAAGAGAGAAGAAGATCATTTGAAGCACCTTGAAAGAATTCTGCTGAAATGTAGAAGGTTTGGTATTTCTCTTAATCCCACCAAAGGTATCTTTGCTTTAACATCAGGCAAGCTACTTGGTCATATTATTTCTAAAGAAGGAATTAGGATTGATCCTAATAGAGTTAATGCAATTCAAAAGGTAGATATGCCAAGAAGTAGGAAAGAGATCCAATCTTTTCTTGGAAAGGTGAATTTTGTTAGGCGCTTCATTCCTAATTTTGTTGAGATAGTCAAGGATATAACAAGGATGTTAAAGAAAGGAGTGGACTTTAAGTGTATGGCTGAAGCAGAGAAATCTTTTGAGGAAATCAAGAAGGCACTTATGCAAGCACCGGTACTCATCAACCTAGATTTTACCAAGGAATTTCTTATTTTTAGATTTACTTCTGAGAATATAATTGCTGGAGTTCTGCTACAAAAAGGAAAGCAGGGCACTAAACAGCCTATTTATTTCTTTAGTAGGACATTCGCAAATGCTAAACTGAAGTACAATATTTTAGAAAAGTAAGCTTATGCCTTGGTGAAAGCTATAAAAGATTTCAGAATCTATGTTATACATTCTCATATTGTGGCATATGTCCCAAGTGCTATAATAAAAGACATTCTAACACAAGTAGATCCAGATGGTAAAAGGGGAAATGGATAGCCAAATTGCTAAAATATGATATTGACATCAAACCTACCAAATTGGTGAAGGGTAAAGGCTTGGCAAAGCTAATGGCTTAGTCAAATCTAGAATGTCTTGACATAAATCCGAATGCAGAAATCTCAGAAATTTCTGAAAGCAAGGAAGAATTGGTCCAAATCAATGAGAAATTTTTGGTTTCAGAATGGTCAAGAATGTGGCTTTTGTTCTATAGCATAATAAATCTCCTGCCATTTTAACAAAGTCCAAAGCAAGGTTTGTCAAGCTGAAATCCTTAAGATATTTTGTATATGAACAAAATCTATTTTGGAAAGATGTAGGAAGGATTTTGTTAAATTGTCTCCTTGAAGAAGAAGATGATAAAGTGATTGAAGAATTCCATAAAGGGGATTGTGGAGGACACCATTATTGGAAAGCTACTATAAATAAGATCTTAAGATCTGGATATTTTTGGCCAACTATGTTCAGAGACATTTACAAAAGGGTGACTGCATGTCATGAATGTCAAATCTTTGAAGGAAGAAGAAAGCTTGTGCCTTTTCCTTTGGTTCCTATATATGTGGTGATTCCTTTCCAGCAATGGGGATTGGATTTTATTGGTGAAATTCATCCTCCTTCATCAGGGCAACATCGTTGGATTCTCACAGCCACTGATTATTTCACCAAATGGATAGAGACGATTCCAACCAGGCAAGCTAATGATTCAATAATTATCTCTTTTCAAGAAAATAACATGTTGTCTATATTTGGTTGCCCAATGAAGATTATAACTGATAATGTTCAAGCTTTTAAGTCCAAGAAAATGATTAACTTTTGCCACCAATATCACATTACTCTGGGACACTCTACTAATTACTATCCACAAAGGAATGGTCTTGCTAAATCATCAAACAAAAGCATTGTAAGTATCATTGAAAAGGTGCTGCAGGAAAACAAGAAAGCTTGGCATTTGAAATTGAAGTATGCCTTGTAGGCTGATAGGATTTGTACAAAGAGATCTATTGGCACTTCACCATATGAATTAGTGTACGGTGTTGAAGCTATATTTCCAAAATCACTTGGAGTACCGGTAATGAAACTAATTCAAGGACTAGAAGAGGAACCAAATGCCATTCAAAGGAGAATCAATCAGCTGATAGCCTTGCGGGAGAAGAGAAATGAAGTATATGACAGTCACCAACACAATCAGAATAGAATCAAGAATATATTTGATAAAAATATCAAAGAAGTTAGTTTCCATATCCATGACAAAGTGCTGAAATGGGAGGCTAGAATCGAAGAAAAAGGCTAGCACGGTAAGTTTGAGAATTTGTGGAAAGGTCATTATCCGATTGCTACTTTCCATGGAAACAACACTTACATTCTGATGCAGGAGCATCTAGACCCAGCCAGCAATGTGGAGATTTTTCCACATGTTGTGGTTAAATCCAATGAAATTTATTTACAGTTGGTTAAAAACAATTTACTGAGGAGGTTGGATTCCTCAAATAAGTTTGTTATTGTAATAAATGAGAATTGTCTTATTTTAGATTGGTGATAAGATTGTTTGCATAGGTGTGTTCAGAAGCCAGGAAATAGCAGATTTCTGCTACTATTCTTAAAAACAGAAAGATTGCGTTAATGGAAGATGTGATAAGAGCGAGAGAATAATGGAGAGGTTTTTTTTAGAAGAATCTGTTAGAGATAGCGAGAGTTTTTATGGAGCAAAAGCTCATTTTAGAGGAGACGGTATAAAGTTAAATTAGATACAGAGTTTATTTCAATGTAATAGAAGAAAAGGCAAAACTCTGTTTGTTACTCTGATATGAATAAGATTAGCGTTTGTATATATGATGAATTCGTGAGAATGGATGTATTTTGCTTTTCCGTGTGTAAAACCCGCTTGAAGTGTGCTCGTTCCGTGGGTTCAGTTAACCTTTAAGAAATCTGTGTTTAATGCAACCTGTTATTGTCGAAGTTTGTAATTGAAAGAGGTCTTAACACAACGTAATGTCATAAATATTAGCAATATGTTAGTTGTGGTGGAAAATTGATTTGAAGTATATCAGATCGGCTCTGAGGCGAAGTCGACAGTTTGGCATTCAACCACTCCGACTTCCGATTTGTGAATCATGTTGAATGTCCAGTTTTGGAGCGGAATTAAATGAATCTATAATTCAATTCAGAATTGCATCAGGTCTGGAAGTGCCAATCGGCGTTGTAGATCGGCGGTGAATTAATTAACATTCAGTTTTGGCAAATCTCGATTCCAATTTGAATCGGATCGGAGCGGTCGTGGCATTAAATTGTGCGAATGCCAATTTTGACTGAATCGCAGCAGAAGCGTTGTAAATAGATATATATATCTATTATGCAAACGGGGTGAATGCTGATAGCAACACGTGTAGTCGTATTGAACCAGAAATGTTTGATTTTGATTCAGCGCTATCATAAAGGGGTTTTGTTTTTATTCCTCAAAAATATTTTGGTTCGAGTAGCACCCCGGTTAGATAAGGTCGTTTGATGGGCGAAGCACTGAGCTTTCATCCAATTGTTCTTGGTCTTTGGACGTAAAGTGAATTTGGTGATAATCAGCACGTCTGTCGTGGCTAGGTGTGCGATCTACACACGTTACTCCTCCATTATTATTTTCTGGATACTCCATGAGGCTGGTATGGTTTGGGCAATTGCTTTTCAGGAAGGAACCCTCAATCGAACATGTGACAGCGTTCACAGTTCACTGGCTTCTTGTACCAGAAGTTAATCAAAAGCCGATCTTTCAATCTTTCGGATACAGATCCGGAACCATTGTTAGTTGTCCAAATCCCAGGCTACGCGTTACGTCCTATTAACATTCCGGTCATAACAACTACAGCATCAACGCTGATAAAAATTTCGAGGTTTTCCGTCAAACACCGTTACATTCCAAGTTACAGGATCTATACCCGACCGTTATCGTTCTTGTCAAGCCAGGGAGGAATATGCTACTGTTATTTTATCACTACTGAATCTGAATATTATTATGAAGGTAATCGCATCTATAATGTGAAGTTCGCTATTGGAATTGCTTTGATGATTACACGCCCCAGGTTCGACTCTGCTATTTCTGTTTCGTCTTGGGAAAACCACAACTGGAAAGGGGCTACCATCTCTTAAACATATGGCAGGAAGACCAAGTATTATATGTTTGACAAGGATGGGAATCAATGTTAGAACCTTAGGTTGATGAGTAGATCTCATGGAGGGAGCCATTGAGTTAAGGGGAATCTCACTGTTGGTGTGTAAAAACGTTTGTGAAATTGCCAAGATTTGTAGTTTTTTCTGAGATGTATTTTATATGCATTAGTCATAGTGCGATTCCGGGTATTGCAGGGATCTCCCCGCGTCACATTCTGCAAGAAATTGATGGAGGATCATATGCTGGAGGACCTATTAATGGCAGGTTCCTAAAGCATTATCATTGTTGAAGTACTACCAATTT
>APFE030303377.1:0-36406 GCA_000404065.3 Pinus taeda
CGTCCGGGAGCGATTTGGGGAGCGCGCTCCCGAGCCGCTCCCGCCAGGAGCGCGCTCCGGGAGCGGTTCGAAGGGGGGAGGGGCCGCTCCCCCGCATCACTGTCGCCACATAATACAAGGCTTTTAATCCCAGTTTTTTACAAGACTTGAAAATGTCCATCTAACTACTCATTCTCAAGGGCTGCTATAGATAAGGGCATCAGCCCAAAGTGCCAAAAGGGAACATACAAATACACACACTTGTGAACATCGAGCTTATTCTTCCAAACGTACTCTACACAATTGATGAAGCATTGTGTGGTGAAATAAGAAAGGCAATGCAACCATCATAGCATCCCAACTGTAACGTGGGATGTACCTTTCTGTTGGGCAACAAGCCAAAACAAGGCTACATCAAATATCTGGAATGAGTAAGTCGAAATTTCCATGTCTTTGTAGCCGATAATTGAAGTGAGCTTTTGAAGATGAAAGTAAACATCAAAATTACACCAAGATTGGCATGTGCTGCTACATGCTTGCTCTATCCAATGTTGGATAGGGTTGATATAGTCATCACCTCCAGTATCATGGTATGTGATATGGAAGCCCATCATCAAGCCATGAATCACCTCCATGGACCGCCATATGCTTTTTTAAAAGCTGATTTACATGCTCCAACATCCGTCCTCCTTGGTGGCTATGCAAATCACGCATCATACTCTCAAATGACAAGGGTTTAGGTGGCTCCAATATAAAGCTGCAAAAAAACTGCTGCTTTTCTTCACTACCCTCTATTAAGCATCCATATGAAACATGCCACAAAATTTCATATTTGGAAAAAGTTAAAACAAATCAGCTCATGATTTAGGGCTTGATGCCCTCTTTTGGGTGGCTGAAAATGCCACAATACATCAATGATTTAATATGCTGCTGCCCCAAATATATTGCAGCCCTAAAAGGATGTTCTCCTGCTGGTATTTATAATTTTGCACATACAGAGGGTTTGAGCTGAAGATATCAATAGCTGGAAAATGTTTGCATATGCAGCTGAAGATTATCAATGGTTGGAAAATGTTTGCATATGTGGCTGAAGATTATCAATGGCTGGAAAATGTTTGCATATGTATTGTCATGACAATGGTCCTTATGCTGCAAGAAATATGCTCTATTGATGATGACACGTGGATGTTCATCAAGAATAGAATATGCATCACATACCTCAAGATCGTTTGTTTGTATGAGGCCCAAGAAAATAAGACCTTCAATGTCTTCTTCATGCTCCATGAAGTAGCTTCCAATGTTGATTCAGAATGGAAAGTGTGCATCCATACATTCCTCCACCAAACTCATTATTTATGTGATAGATGGGATTCTTATGAATAAGCCAATGTTCCACATCTCATCTATGTCTCCTAATAACGAAAAGAGTTCCTCTTGGCTGCCATGTTGTTTATCACATAAGCTAGCGGAAACACTTGCAATTTTTTTATTTACAGGTTTTTCTACAACATTTATCCTCTTTAAATCATCAAGAGATTCATCATCAAATTCATAATTTTGAAAAGGAACATAACTTACCAAACCCCTTGTCCTCTTTGGGATCCATGATGATGGCTACTAGAATGTCCTCATGCAAATGTACATAATCATCGCAACATGCTTCTTTTTGGTCGAAAATGGAATGCATAGTTTTCTATGGAATCTTCTGTTGGAAATTGTAACTAGGTTCAGTCTTCATAAATATCTTTGCACTTGTATCAATTTGTATTTTATGTAAGAAGCCAAAAGAAGAATATATATATAATATATATATATATAATATATATAATATATATATTATAATATATATATATATATATATATATCACTGTTGATAATATCGCGATATTCGAGAAATATCGCAATATTTTCGGCAAAACGATATATCCCGAGAAATATCGCGATATTTTGAAAATATCGCAAAATATCGGCTATATTTTAAAAATTTGAAAAAATTTATTTTTATGCTTGCCGATATTTGCTGATATTTTGCCGATATTTTCGCCGATAAGATATTTTCTGGACCCTCGCGATATTTCCCGATACCGATATTATCAACACTGATATATATATATATATATATATATATATATATATATATATATATTATATAATTTCATTAGTTAAGCATGTTCTTCACGCTTTTAGGATTTGTTGAGTTAAAGAGTCAAAGTCCTATTTGGACTTCTTGAAAAGAATAAGGATTTTTTTTTTGTAAATGTAATTTGGGTAAATCCACCTCAAGAAGTCAAATCGGCCCTCCTAGATGTCAAGTCAGCTCAATGAAAGGTTGTCTTTTCACATATGAGAACAACTATGTATTCGCATGCGTCCTCCACCAAAAAGCAAGCAATTCGGTGCTTTTCTGTGGTGTTTTTTTTTCAACTGTGTTTCACAGTCACTGAGTGGCCGCTACACCCATTGGTAATAATCCAAGAAGATCCATCTGAAGGGATCTACCTGTCGGCTTATCTGGTCAAGCCTAACCCCAAGGGCATCGAGGAGATTTGATCCCGTGACCTCCCAATTGGCAAGGTACTTAGCAACCGCAATTCGACCAATTGAGCCATCCCTTGGGGCTACTTTTCTGTGGTGTGTTATGAGGTAAAGAAATGCAAATTTCTGAAGAGTTACTCTTGTGAAGAAGTGTGATATCTTGAGGCTATACTTCCGAAAAGATGTGAATTTCTTCGTTAAGTATTGCGAGCTTCTTGGATCTGAAATAATGCGAATTTCCTGTGAGATATTATTTGAAATAATGAGTATTTCAATGGGAGATTATTTTAGATGATGCAAGTTTTATGTGGGAAATGGGCTGAAGAATAATGTGAGCTACTATGGTTGACACTGATGCTATCTCCTGTGACTAAGATTGATGAATTCTACGACGTTGATACAGAGGGCTTGACTTGGCTTCTCAGAGGTTGGATTTGCATCTTGGATTTCTCACTTTGATCTGATTCTATAAGAAGGCGATATTTTCTAGGTTTTCCCCGTTGTGGGGGTTTTCCCTGGCTTGGAGCCTAATTTTTTGTGTTTTTTGTCTCTTGTGATCTTCATGCTTTATTCATTTTGGTAATTGCTTGATGAAAGAAGAAAATAATTTTAATAAAATGCCAAAAAACATTCACAAGTAATTATCATGTAAAGAGAAATCTAACCTAATATATAAGCAAGATGATTTCTCAACATCCTCGACATTGATATTTTCATGAAGTGTTGTAACAGGATCTTCAATAACTTTATCAAATTTCTCTTGGCCCGACTCACCATATTTTTCTTTGATATATGTAACCAAGGACATGTTAAATTTCTAATACCAGGTAGATTTATTTTCAACGACAATTTAATTTATCTCCAGTTTATTATTAATTTACCTAGATAATAATTGAATCACCGAAAAATAAAATCACTGGTATCTTTAACTTATAGAATTAGAAATATGTAGCGGAAATAAACCAGAGAGATCAATAACACATTGTAAAAATTAATTAACCCACAAACAATTCTTCGTCATTTCATTCTCTGGAAAATCTAGATTGTTTGACCCACAGAGATATAAGGAGAAACACAATTTGGAACCTGCAACTCACCTCCCTCATAATGAATTAGGCCCAAGTAAATCGACCTCAAGGAAATTGGGCTTCACATGAAATCACTTTGAAGAAATGAGCGCCCTGCCACTAATGCGTGTTGGAAAAACCTCAACACTCCAATAACTCGACCTCCTCCAGAGAAACTCGATCTCCTTTCGACTACTTGGCCCTGCAATCTCCTCCAACCCAGCCCTCTTGGATTCGCTCAAACTCACTTGCACTTCTCCTCTGCACACTGGTCACTGAGCCACTCACACTACAAAGAAAATCGCTTTCTTGTGATGACTCGCTCACACACTGTGCCCTTCGTTGTTTCTTCACCTCTATCGCTAGCCTCCATTTATAATCTTCATTGAGTCCAAATCTCTAACCCCAATCTCCCTTCTAGAAACATTTTGAAGATTAATGGTTGAGATTATTTCTAAGTCAAATAATTAAATTATTTATCCTTGGAAAATAACCCAATAGTCCACAATAATTAATTGACTTTAATTATTGTACTTAAGAAGACATAAATCACTAGAAGAGGCAAATAATGTCTTCCACATGCTAAGACACCAAGCAATTGTAGAAGACCTCCCGATGCTATTCACATCTACTCGACATACATGCATCATATTTCTCATTGATTTTAGCCTAGAGGACATTTATTTTTATATGCAATTGATAAGTAATGTATCTTACTTTCTATATATTGGCAAGCATCAACTGGTTCCTTAAAGCTTTTCTTGATCTTCATAAGTAGGATCCCAACACTTGCGAAATGCTTCGATTACACATACAAATGAAGATATTTCTTTGCTGCCAAGACTTTTAAGCCATACTTTTGTAGAACCTTCCAAGGTAAGTGCAAACATCTACAAATGAAGATATTTCTTTGCTGCCAAGACTTTTAAACCATACTTTTGTAGAACCTTCCAAGGTAAGTGCAAACATCTACAAATGAAGATATTTCTTTGCTACCAAGACTTTTAAACCATACTTTTGTAGAACCTTCCAAGGTAAGTGCAAACATTTTCATCTTGGCATCCTCATTGACAACATCAAAATATGAAATAACTTTTATGAAGGATGTAATATGCAGTGTAGTGAAATCACTATATCCATAGAACCTTGTAATGTGTGCATCCTAGTTTGGATTAGGATATCATTCGAGTAACTTGGGATACCTAGGAAATCCAATGGACCAAACAAATCTTGGGAATTGGACTTTGTCTTCGGCAAAAACAAAAAATCTAGGGAATTGGACTGTCCTTGGAAACAATGCCAATTTGTTACCTCCAAGATCTCTTTGAAGATATTTAAAGTCCCAAGGCTGAGTGAAACTCTATAGTCACTTAGGAACATTACCCAATGTCACCACAACAACTCTTCCTCTCATTTTAGGTCATATCTCCTTTGGCACAACACCAATAGACATATCTATTATAGTTGGCCATTCTAGTGAACACCAATTACTTGAGGCTCTTTACTTTGTAGACAATAAGCCACTTAAAGAGGCTTCCTTCACATGAATATCACAAGCTAAAACCATGTGCCACCATAAACCACCTATAGTAAATTGTCCCTTGCCCTAGTCAGGGTTGGCCTATAGTCAACCTCCCTTGATTGAGTCAAGAATCAAGATTAACCTATAGCTAACCTCTCTTGATTAAGTCAAGATTAATCTACATTTAACCTCTCTTGACCAAGTCTAGACTCTAGATTAACTGAACAATTCCGTCATTAAACTTTATTTAGCATAAACACCTATTCCCATTTAAGTTTATTACCTAGGTATGCAAGATTATTACAACAAGCATCCATATAGTCTATCGTCTAGGTCTATAGGCTCAACTGCCCACTTCTTGATATGACACCTGTGAATACCAAATTGAAGTTTTCATAGGCAATTTTTCATGTCTTCAGTATCATGGTCATTCCATTTGTTGCCCCCCATGTGCTTCCACCGATATTCTCCCTTGAACCTTGTTGTCCTTGCCATCCCCACACACTCAGCGATCCAACACAAGGCTTCCTTCAGGTCTTGATCAATGACAAATTTGGTTAAGCACTCCAATTCTTGTTCTTGGTCTCACTGCCCCATACTTCACAAGGGTGACCACAACTGTGCTCATCACCTTTGCAGTTGCTGCTACAATTGTTGCATCAACCATCCTCTATATGCCTCTCCAACTACTTTCGACAACTTTGATTGTTGTTGTAGAATTCTTGCAGAAACTCCGATAGATCTAGAATTCTAGTTAAATTAAACACAAGTAATTTGCTAATATTCAAGTGAGGAGAGAAAGAATTTGCTTCATAAAATCAATGTATTAAATTAATGAACAATAGTAATACATGAGCAACCAAACCTCTAATCCCAAAGGGAGGTGGTTATATAGAAATTGCCGAATCTAGAAAACTAGGAAAAAACTAGATAAGGCTAAGAAAAGCTAAAGGGAGGCCTAAAATAGCAACAATGACTTAAGACAACCTATGCCAACTATCAGCCACGAGGAAAGCATGAGGAGGGGCGCATTTCCCAAGGAAGGCAACTTTAAAACATGCTAAAATGGTCTGGGGGACCAAATCCCTTGATTTAAGGGGGAATCTTCATGTGGGGCGCCAATCCTCAAATAACTCAAGTGGATGAGGTATGGTTAGGTGTGAACATGCACTTAGATGTTTAAATGGTTTAGGAAAGTGGTTGGACCAATATTTCCATAATATTAAGCCTTTAAAGGCAAAAAACAAGGGAAAGTTGGTCCACCAAGCTAGTTTACCAAAAACCAAGTGTGAACATGATTTTTATTGCATGTGGCTAAGTCAAGGATACTTAGGCTAAAAAATAAATGTAGATGTTAGAATTATATTCCAACACCCCCCTTCATCCTAACTCACTTATCTAAACTGAGTTCTGGCCAAGATGCCATGTTAGGTACTCAGGTACAATAAATAAAAGATCCTCATAAAATGAAGAAAGAGGGAAAACTGCGTGGGACCCCCCCCCGCCCCCCACCCAAAAGAAAAATAGGAAAAAGGGCTAAGTGGCCAGAAGGGCCTACTCAGTTGTCTCCACCACTCCAAGCATAGCTCTCAGTTCTGAAAATTTCTTTTTAGTGAAAGACATGGTGAAGATGTCTGCAGCCTGCTGCTCAGTGGGACAATACCGCAGTGATATGACTCGGTCACGGATCAGCTCGTGGATGTAATGCATGTGAATCTCGATGTGCTTGGTGCCTCTAAATTGGATCAATCGATATCTGAATGGACCCCTGATTGTCACAAAATATGACAGTCGGAAGTGGATACTGAATACCAAACTCGGAGAGAAGCCCCTACAACCAAACAACGTGTGTAGCTGCATTCATTGCACCTCTATACTCTGCCTCGGTTGTAGATAAAGCAATCGTGGATTGCTTCTTGCTAGACCAGCAAAAGGCCCTGAACCAAAGCTGAAACAATAACTAGAGGTGGACTTGCGGTTTGTACCATCACTAGCCCAATCAGAATCTGTGTACCCAATCAGTGAAAGTGGGCAATTTGCAGCATAAAAGATACCAAAACTGGAAGTACCTTTCACATATCTAAGGATTCTCTTTGCAGCGTTCCAGTGAAGCTCATGGGGCTCCTGCATATATCTGGAACAAACTCCTGCTGCAAAATATATATCAAGTCGGGCGTGTGTAAGATACAACAAACTCCCAACCAACTGTCGATATAGTGTACTGTCCACCAAAGGTGTAGTACCCGCATCCTCAAATCTAATCCCCGAAAGAAAGGGAGGTGCTGCTTGCATTTTGTCATCTGAAAGCGGGCAAGTAGATCTGATGCATACTTAGACTGTGCCATCTTGATCCTTGAAGTAGACTGAGAAACTTCAAGACCAAGAAAGTAGTGCAACAGTCCTAAATCTGTCATGGAAAATCGATCGTGCAATGTTGATTTTGCCGAATCAATAGTTGAGGTAAGGTTCCCTGTCATCAGTAAGTCATCTACATAAAGTACTATCAGCAAAAGGGAATCATCATGTTGCAGCAAAAAAACATTCAGATCAGAGTTGCATCGAATGAATCCAATGGAAAGCAGGAAAGAATCCATCTTTGCATACCAGGCTCTGAGAGCCTCTTTTAGGCCATACAAAGATTTCTTTAATTTGCAAATGAGGGAAGAGTTCTTAATGTATCCCTGTGGCTGCTCCATATATATCTCCTCCTTGAGATCTCCATGAAGAAATGCGCTCTTCACATCCATGTGATGAACTTCCCATCTGCGAGAAGCAACAATGGCTAAAACTAGTCGAATGGAGTTTACTTTTGCAACAGGTGCAAATGCCTCTGTGTAGTCTATGCCATGTAAATGTGAGTATCCTTTTGCAACAAATCGAGCTTTGTACTTGCTAATCTCACCATTTGCAACAATCTTTGTTCGATAGATCCATCGGCATCGAACAAGCTTTCTTCCTTTCGGAAGTGGAACCAAGTCCCATATGTTGTTTTCCATGAGAGCAGAGTACTCTTCATCCATGGAAGCCTCCCAAAGCGGGTTTCTAGCAGCCTCAGAGTGTGACTGTGGATCTGAACCAAGCGTCATATAGCAATGTATGTGAAGCAATGGTTTGGTGGCAGCTAGGGCTTGAGAAGCCCCAAAAAATTGTGATCTAGTCCTTCTTGCATCTGCAGGATCACCGACTAGTTCACCTGCATCTTGTAGGGTTTTCTCTGCCTAAGTTGGCACCTGAGTTGGAGCAGCCATGACCTACTCCTCATCCTCTGAATCAGACCCAAGAGGCTTCTCTGAAGTGCTCGAAGAAGTTTCAGACTCCTCATCAGTGGCAACAAGCAATTCCTCAGCATGGTCTGCTGAAAAATCATGCAGTGATTCTTCTTCAAACTTCACACTTCGAGCTACAAGGAACTTTTCAATTGTGAGAGTCCAACAATCTATATCCTTTAACATTGTCAGGATATCCAACAAAGATACATTCAACACTTTGAGGCTCCAAAGCCTTCCTCTTATCTATTGGAATGTGAGCCCATGCTTGTGAACCAAAAATGCGAAAGTGCAACACTTTCGGTTTCCTACCAGTCCAACATTCAAATGGAGTGGTGCCTTTGAGTGCTTTGTGAGGAATGCGGTTCTGAATGTATGCTGCACAATTAATAGCTTCAGCCCATAGCTTAGGAGCTAATGACTTGGACTGTGGCATACAATTGGCCATCACTTTTAATGACCGGTTTTTCCTCTTTGCGACACCATTCTACTATGGTGTATATGGCACTGTGTTGTAGCTGTATAGCTGCATCAATGCAAAGTTGCTGCGCATCTTTGTTGACATACACCCCCCCACATTATCAGTACGGAGTATCTTAATCTTACACCCAGACTCATTTTCAGCAAGTGCTTTAAATTCTATAAGGCATTCAAATACTTCCGATTTTAATTTCAGAAAAAATACCCAAGTAAAGCGAGAGAAATCATCTATGAAGGTGAGTACATATCGAGCCTCACTGATTGAAGGCTGCGGGAAAGGGCCCGTGATGTCACTGTGAATCAGCGCAGGAGGTGAAGAAGCTCTCTGTGCCTTCCCTTTATCAAACTTTTGCTCTGGATGCTTGCCAAGAATGCATCCTTGACATACACCGCTTGTGAATTTAATAGCGGGCGATCCTTCTACCATGTTTTCCTTGCTGAGTTGATGCAAGTACTTATAGTTTAGATGGCCAAATCTTTCATGCCATAACCTGCTGATATCATTAGATTGTGACAAAAATATAGTTCTAATAGATTTAGGAACAAAGTGGGAGAACAAATACAAACGAGAACCGTGATCTTCAATTCCATGTGCAAGCTGTGAGCCCATGGAAATGTTGGTAATCACTGCGGAGTCCGGAGTGAACTCCACCTTCCTTCTAGAGTCGAAATGAGTGATCTGATATATCGAGAGAAGATTTGCGGACAATGAGGGAACATGAAGCACATTTGTGAAGCAGCCCCTTCAAGGTGTACTATTCCTTCTCCGCACATCTTTGCGGGTGTGGTATCTCCCAAGTAAATTGGGGATTTGGTGCTTTCTTTGATGGAGGAAAATTCATCTTTTTATGCAGCCATATGGTTCGATGCACATGAATCAAGGATCCAAGCTAATGGAGTAGATGTGACAGCCATTAAAGCAAGACCATCTCGTGCTCTCCCTCTCCCATCTCCCATTTTGTTATCATCCTTCTTTGCATTCTTGGGCACTGTGAAATTGTGCTGCTGCAATTGCTTAGCCATCTCATGGATTGTTTTCCTCATGCAATTTTCTTCAGAGTGAAAACCTTTGGAACAGTAGCTGCAAAGTGTTCTTTCCTTATTCTTCTTACCGTCAGGCAAAGAAGAGCTCTCTGAAGATTGTACGAGTCTCTCCTTCTTCGATTCATTAAATTTACCTTTCCCTTTTTGCTTGTCTCTTACACTGCTCTTTGGAGCATCAGTAGCCGCAAGTGATTGGTTCTTTGAACACTTGATGGCACCCATTTGGACTAACTTAGCTTGCTCTTAAGTCAATGTTGCAATGAAGTCATTCAATGGAGGCATTTTCCATTTTTTCTAAGTCAAATTAGATGCTTGAAAAGACGATACAAATACGGAATATTCAAGGCCTAATTTCGAGAGAATCAAAAGGATGAGTTGATCTTCCTCTTTCTTGACTCCACATGCATCAAGTTCAACGAGGAGGGATTTAAACTTGGTGAAGTATTCTTGCAGGTTGCTGAAATGAGTTGGACTGAGGGATATGAGTTCATTCTCCAATTGATGCAGTCTCATTTCATCTCGCTTGCCGAATAGTCCTTCCAAAGTGGTCTAGATAGCATCGGGAGTAGTGGCTCCGCTGACATGAAAGAGGAGTTCTCTGGAAATTGATAGGCATATCAGCACAGTTGCTTCATCTAATTTATTGAAATACTTGATCTTCTTCGTTGCAGAAGTCGGTTCAGTCTTCGTTCCCATTGTTACCCTGTAAAGCCCTTTGCTTCGGAGGAGCAGAGTAATTTCTGTCTTCCATTCGAAGTAATTGAAAGGATTTAGAACGAGTTTTGTGGGCTGAGAGAGATGATCCATTGCTGCTTGCTGTGCCTCCTGATGATCTATATCTGCAAATAAAACTGTGTACAATCTACTAGATTCAAACTAGCTCTGATACCATGTAGAATTCTTGTAGAAACTCTGATAGATCTAGAATTCTAGTTAAATTAAACACAAGTAATTTGCTGATATTCAAGAAAGGAGAGAGAATTTGCTCCATAAAATCAATATATTAAATTAATGAACAATAGTAATACATGATCAACTAAACCTCTAGTCCCAAAGGGATGTGGTTATATAGAAATTGTCGAATCTAGAAAACTAGGAAAAAAACTAGTAAAAAACTAGAAAAGGCTAAGAAAAACTAAAGGGAGGCCTAAAATAGCAACAATGACTCAAGACAACCTATGCGAACTATCAGCCACAAGGAAAGCATGAGGAGGGGCGCATTTCCCAAGGAAGGCAACTTTAAAACATGCTAAAATGGTCCGGGGGACCAAATCCCTTGATTTAAGGGGGAATCTTCATGTGGGGCGCCAATCCTCAAATAACTCAAGTGGATGAGCTATGGTTAGGTGTGAACATGCACTTAGATGTTTAAATGGTTTAAGAAAGTGGTTGGACCAATATTTCCATAATATTAAGCCTTTAAAGGCAAAAAACAAGGGAAAGTTGGTCCACCGAGCTAGTTTACCACAAACCAAGTGTGAACATGCTTTTTAGTGCATGTGGCTAAGTGAAAGATACTTAGGCTAAAAAATAAATGTAGATGTTAGGATTATATTCCAATAGCTGCAACCCCTAGAATCTTGTTGCCACAGTGCAAGAACTTCTTTGGTGAATACTTCCTCATTTGTAGTCTGTAGGATGGACCTGACAACAACCACCATTGCAAATTTGCTGCCTCTTTCATCCATCATTTCATCCTATTAAGAAACCATCATGTTTTTCAAGAATCCCTTCTCTTCATATCAAATGTTAACCTAAAGAATTTCATTCTGTCTCTTCATGGCTCCCATTCTTAGATCACTCATGAGAATCCAACTCTTCCTAGGCTTTGCTCCCATGTTAAAATTATTGGAGACCCAAAGAAACATAATCACAAGCATTTGCATAACAAAGAATACAAGAGATTTCTTCTCAAAATCCAAAACCTGGAAAACCATTGTCCAGCACCAGTAGATGTATTTATAATCTTTGGCCAATCTGGTAAAGAGCGGCTACTTGGCATTCTTTACAATGGAGACAATAAGCCACTTAAATAGGTTTCCTTCATATGAATACCATGAGCTAAAGCCATGTGCCACCGTAAACTACCTACATAAACCCTCCCTTGACTGAGTCAAGTTTAACCTACAATTAACCTCCATTGACTGAGTCAACTTAATCTAATTAACCTGTCCCTATGGGTCTGCAGGACTTTTTTTTTTTTTTTTTTGTTTTAATTTATTGATTTTCTTTTGATGGTCTAGCAATGAGAAAAGGGAAAAAAGTAGGGGAATGAATAAACCTGCTTCCAGACATTTTCATATGGGAAATGCTTAGGAAACATTTCCCAAGTGTTTCCATAGTGCTTTCCCAGCTTTTAATTCTGGAAAAGTTTGCTAATAAGAATGACCCTTTTTGTTATTTTTGCCACAAATTTTCCTTTAGAGTTTGTCCTTCAGTTTTACTGTTTCCAAGAAGTGGGGAAAGAAAGGCCCTACTAGTGAATATTTGATTTAGGAATTTTTGCTAAGTTTCCTTAAGTGAATTGAAAGATATACTGCATGAAAATATAATAAAAAGGAGCATATGGATGATTTTCTAGGAGCAAAGGGAGGACTATGAACCAAGAAGTGGGGAAAGCAAGAGGGGAACACCTATGTTATGTGACTTGCCAATTGTCAACACGGAAATTTCCCCTTTTTGATATTAGCAAGGTGTCCATTCTTTCAGGAGAGAACAAAACACCCTATATTTTGGATGCAATCCTTCATTCAAAACCTTAACTCAACTTTGGCTCATTCTCCTTCTCCTTTCTGTTCTTCCATCATGCTCTCAGGTGTGTTTGCTCTCCTGTCACCTTTATGCATGGGTTTTGAACTGCTATGTTGCTGGAATAGTATGTCTGCTATGGTACTGCTATGGTAGAGAGCCACAATTTGGGAGGGAAATTGCTTTCATCTACACATACCCATGCTGAATCTTGACATATGTGAGCCATTAGATTGTCTGAATTTGCGCAAGTTAGTGTATTGGCAGAGGCGGATTTGTAGAGGCTGCACTACAAAACCAGATCTCCCAGAAGAATACCAGTGGACTGGCATCTTTGGCTGGAATAGTAACTCGGCAAGTGAAGGATTCCCCAAGGTAAGTGTATCAGCAAAAGAGGATTGTCCAAGTCTTAGTTAGGGAGTGGTTGAAAGAAGATGCCCAAGGGCTGAGTTTAGTGCTGGTTAAGGAATCTGGCTGTATCATGGTAGATGTTTAAAGCTGTCTGAATTATGTGGCATTGTGGGATTGGATATGATGAGTGCTAGAGACGTGTAAGCAGAGTTTTACCCTTGTTGCTTCGTAATTACAACTCAGCAGTGGTATCTAATGTGGATACCTATGGCTGAGAGGAAAATGTCTTCTACGCAGTCATTTCCACATGCACAGCTCTTGAAAAGATAAATGTAATTCTGTTATAGGTTGTGTCATTATGTCAGAAATTCTCTTCTTTGCTGTTAATTTCATGTTCTCTTAGTTGGACCGTATATGAAGGGTTTACGCTATATGTAGATGCCTAAATGTTATGCATAATTATAGTCTGCTGTTGGGATCATATGCTGTTATGTATGCTGCCTATGAATTGAGGAATCGACGGGTAAATAAATTAAACTGCATATAATTTTAATGTGATTATGTGCTTCTCATTGCATATGAAATGGTATGACTAAATCAGATGAACTGTACTTAACGTGAATCATGATATCGTGCTACATATGTATTTAAATGAATCCATGCGAATCATATTTCTGTACATACTTAATCAATTCTACATTTAGTGTTTGCATTGAATTCAGGGTGGGGTCTGTTAGGACCTCCGGGTATAGTTACAACATAAAGAAAGAAGTTTTTTTTTTCGATTTAGTGCCCTTCTGGCCAAGGCAGGTATTGGAGTACATGACAATCACTTGTCCAAGACATATACCATCTTGCATTGCAAAAACATGTCCTCCAAATTCACAAATGATTGTTGATCTCACAATTTGTCAAACAAAGCTCACAAATGTGTAAAATATCCCAACCCAAATCTTACTATAAGCTAAAATGTCATCTGTATTAACAATAATAAATATACCAATAGATGAATGCAATATTTCACTCGTGAACTGCATGAAGATGGTAGATAGATCAACAAGAACGAATGGCATTTCTAATCATTCATATAGGTCTTCCTTGGTATGGAAGCTTGTAATGCACTCATCTCCTTCAATTGAATTTGGTAGGAACGACTTCCTAAGTTGGTAGGAACCACTTCCTAAGTTTAGCTTGGTGAAAAATTGTGATCCTTGAATGTTGTCAATGAAATTATCTACATGGTGATAGGGAATTGATTGTATTTAGTGCTCTTAATCAAAACACATGACCATGCCCCATCTTTCTCTGGAGCTAGGAGCATCATTGTAGCACATGCACTAGTACTTCTTATAGTGTGACTTTCCCCAAAATTGATTGAGTCAAAATTGGAAAAAACTCAGAGATAGAAGAATGAACGGTTTTAAGCGAATCAGGAAAAACATGGCAAGAAGAAATATGCATATTTTGATGAAAAAATTATTTATTTATTTATTTTATTTTTATTTATTTATTATTATTATTATTAATTTTTTTTTTTTGTCAGTAATATGTAATAAAACCATGTCTAGACAATGCACAATATCAATAGATGTCCAAAATGATTTATCAAAATATCATGGATCGATAGGTATCTTATATATGATACAAGTTAAACAGTGATTAGCACTAGGCACTAGAAGCATTTTCACATAAAAATTAACTAGATGTTGAATATTCAGTGGTTTAAAAACAAAGAAACGACTTCTTACATGTCTTTGGTTGCTTGACCCTCAAGGTTCTCCAAGTCCTCAAGGCGAAAAAAACGAGCCTTCTCTAATAGAAGCTAATCGGATGTTAGGATCTATCTCTTCTAGGGCATTTGCTGCATGATCCAAATCTACCAGCATCTTGAAACATTAAAATGTGAACTCTACTATTTGAAGTTTAAGTCAATCTTTCATATGCAAATATTTAAGACTTGGATAAATTGAACCAAGTCATGCATTTCTTACCATATATTTGCTTGCTGCAAAGCCAAAGATTGTGATGGACAAATAGGTGGTCATTTAAGTGCTTTTGTATTAGTCGATTGCGCTAGCCCTTTTGGAGTGTATTTTCTCAGAGATGATCAAATTGTGCATGCAAGTAGAAGCACTATAGGTCTAATTTAAGATTCAAGTCACATATCTATTAAGATCTAGCATATTACTACCAATATTTTTCCACCAAAGACCTAACAAGTGGTAAGGGTTTGGGAGTCAAAACTAAATATCATAAAAAGATAATACGATTCAATAAATCAAACAAAATATGGAAAATTTAATGAATTGATCAAGCATTCAAGGGCAATTGGCAATATATTCTTCTTTTCACACATAGCATTGGCATAAACAAACAATTTAGTAGCATTAAGGGAATTAAGAGGTAAAAAATGAGTATCAAAACAAAAAATGAACAAACAAAATTAACTTTAAAGGAACTAATAAGATTCAAGATGTTGATGTCATCTCCAGGGGAATATATTTTGGAGGGAAAAGAAGAAAATTGTTTTTTTAGTTGTATTTTTGACTTATTTCCTTATAAGTTTACTCAAATGTCAAATGTAGACACTTGTTGGATGTGGAATTAAAATTCGACATCCAATGAACACCCACTCCACATACTTATGAGTAAACTGGCATAAAGAAAAAAAAAGAAAAAAATAAATAATAATAAATAAATAAATTGAGAATACATGAAAGAAGTGTGCACTTCTTTCATGTATTTTCAATTTTTTCAATGTGGGTCTACTTAGAAGTACGTAGAATGTGTGCTCATTCGATGTGGAATTTGAACACACTTTTTTATATGTATTTTCAATTTTTTCGATGTGGGTCTATTCAAAAGTATGCAGAGTGGGTACTTGGGTCTCTACACTTGACATTTGAGTAAACTTATAAAGAGATAATATGGAAATACAATAAAAAATGTAGTTTCATTTTTTTTTTTTTTAATTATCTCTTATTTTGTTATTTAAACTCTTATTTTATTATTTTCTTTAGAATGTCCATTTTAGGCCTCAAAATTTCCCTAATGACCACCTTTAATCTTGTTGTTGGGTGATAACACAATTTTAGCATTTTGGATCAATGAAGCATTTTTGAATTCATGTCATAAGCTCTTTATTGACTTCTCTTATTCTCATTAAATTTGGTCTTTTTATAAAATATGTTGGGTTTACAAAGTACCTAACAACATGTAATGATGAATGCAATTGACTATCCCAATGTTCAACAATAATATTCCAAAGAGATATATATTTAGCTTCTTCATATTGATATGTTTTTTTTTTTAATTTTGATGGCCTCATTGGTGAGATCCATCATCTTGTAAATGTAACTCATTGAGGATTTGTTACCATCAACCATCTTGAAAGTTCAAAGTCAATTATTACACTGAAATTTGTCACCATGACTATCTGCAGTTAATATGGTTCCATCAATAGTCATATTATCCTTCTTGTCAAGCCTAATACCTCTGCTCTTCATGTCAAGCTTCAAAAAAGAGAGAAAGTCACTAAAAACATGTTTATCTCTCTGGGTACGCAGGTTCTCTCTACCTTGCCTGCGTGTACGCATCCCAAACTCATTGTACCTGCGTACTTGTATGCTCTGTAAGCCAAAGCATGGGTGCGTACCCCTGTAAAGGTCAAAAGGCTCAAGTTTCATCTTAAAAAAGTTACTTGTGGTCACTTCTAGAGCCTTCTAGAAGAGTGTTTGACGTGTATTGAGCGCCTCCAGATGGTTCATGCATCCCTATGATAGAGGAACTTATCCCATCAAGAGAGGAGCTACCCCATCCAAAAGAGGGAGTATCCCATTGATGTTGTAACTGAATAACTTCCTCTAGAACACTATAAATACAGGCCTTGGGCCAGAGGAGGGGAGGTTGAAAGCTGAACATTCCAAAGGGTAGATGCTGCTGGAATTAGGACTTCCATTGTAAACTTGTGAGGAGAGATTACCATCCTTTCTTATTGCCATATTGGAAGTGGGTGAGCTTGTCAAAGTAGAGGAAAACTCTTGCTGGACCCTGGGAGGAACTTGCACAACACCAAGGCTCAGGTTGTAATGGTTTCTTTTTTGTTTCCTTTATACAAATAAGTCCATTCTTCTCAATGATTTGTTGTTAATGAATTGTTTCATATACTCCTTGGTCTATATTTTGAATATGTTTTGTTTTATGGAATATTCAGGTGTTATGTAGTCGTTTGATTGTTAGTGTATGCAGGTTTCAAAGTGAAGAAGGAGCTCATCTGGATCGACGAAGCTGGACTGCTACAACAAGCGTTGGATTTGAGGTAGGGTCGAAAAACACTTGGTTTCTCATAGAATAATGTATGTTTAGAGAAGGATTGCTCTTAATTGTTTTGTTTGTCACTAGAGAGTCTTAGACTCCTAGGGAGGTTAGTTTTGTCAACAAAAATAACTCTTTCCGCATGACACCAACTGCAAAGGTGACATACCTATGGATTTATTGTTACTTACTCTGTCCGCCCATAAAGCATTGATAAGATTTTTACGCTAGTTCTTCTTATTGACCTCCAACATATTCTTGATTATATTGACCAATGATTTATTGGAAGATTCAGTTAGTCCATTACCTTATGGGTAATAAGTGGTTGAATGCACCAATGTGATATGATACTTTTCACAGAATTCCATCATCTTTTTTGACTTAAAAGCAACGACATTATTGGTGATTATCTTCTGCAGGAAACCAAATATTGACAAGATATTAGTTTCAATGAATTAAATGACTAAATAATCAATAGCTTGCCTCATTGGGATCGCCTCAATCCATTTTTTGAAGTAATTTGTGGCTGCTAGGATCCATTTGTGCTGGGTTGAAGATGAAGGATGGATCTCCTCAACAAAATCAAGACCCCTCTGCTGAAATGGTGCCGAAACTGAAATGGGTTGTAATGGCAATGGTAGAAGTTTCCTTTCCCTTGAAAAATGTGACATTCATGAAAAATCATTGCAATTTTATATACATAAGCAAAAACAGTCGGCCAATAAAAACCAACCTTCAAAATTTTATTGGTTGTGGTTTTCCAGAAGAGGTGCTGCCACAATCTCCCTTGTGAAAGTCACTCATCACTTCTTTTGCCTCACTTTCGACAAGACAATTCAACAACACACCAATTGGATCCTTCCAAAATAAGACGCCATCAAAGATGGAATATTTTGAAGCTTTTAATTTCAACGATCTACTCTTACTTCTTAACACTTCCGGCGGAGGATTCAAATGTTGTAGTACATAGACAGTGTTAGAATACTAAGGAGATGAAGTAAAAATTTCTGATACCTGTATCGGGGAGTCTTCCACTTCTTCTTCAGAGAGGGTAGCAATTAGATTGATATCCAATGTGCAAGTTAAATTTGACCATGAGATTTTCCAAACCTCGTCCCTTGATCAGCTTTGTCGGTTTTATCTCCAGATCATATTCTAGCATCGCTGTGATCCATTTTCCCCACCTACCTTTTGGATTTGTCTGCATAAGAACCTCCTTCACTACTACAACTGGAACATAAGCCAGAATGTGTGGATGTAGAATGTATACCCAAAAGTGCTTTAGATATTTCACCAAGGCTAAAGCTTGTTTCTCAATAATGTTATACTTTAGCACTCCATCTCTTATAGTTCTACTGAAAAAGGATATGGGTTGTTCAGTTTTTTGGTCCCTCTTTTGCATTAGGACCGTAGCCAAAGTATGCTCGGAAGCAAATGAAAATATAATGGAATCTGAAGTATAATCAAGACTGATCAAGGTGGGAGCAAAAGACAATGAAAATTTAATTGCATTGAATGATTTCTTTGCATCTTCTGACCATCTTACCTCACTATCTTTCTTCAGCATATTAGCTCTCAAGTGTTCAGCAAGGTTGGGGATGAATCTCCTGAAAAAGTTGATTTTTCCATTAAAAGATTGAATCTCTCTTTTGTTTCTTGGGAAATCTAATTATTGGATTGTTTCAACTCTTGTAGGGTCAATGCAAATACCATCTTTGGAAACAATGTGCCCCAACAGTTTGCCCTCCTTTTTGACAAGGTTAATCCTCTCTGCAGACAGAGATGATCCCTCAATCCCAATGAGCGGGTCTAGCAACTGAAGTGAGAATCAACTAGATATCTTCCTAGATTATAATTGAAAAGTAGAACAAGAGAGATGACCTATCTTTCTCTAATGCTAATCTGATTTCCTTTGTTGAGATCTTTGAATCACTTGTGTCATGGACTTGTTCCTACTTCTTTCAACACTTATGTACCTGCACAAGTGATCAAGAGACAACAAATCATGCCAAAACTAATAGAAATCCAATAATAACCTACTTAGCTGATCAAGGAATGCCAAGCCACTACATACATGAACATATATATTTTGGGAAGATGAACCAACAATTGTAATATTATTTAAAGAATAAAGGGATGCTTACAACCATAGCCTTGATGTTGAAAGGTTCTCCTTGAGTGGTAATCCAAGTCCTAGCCAAGAAACTATCCAAACACTCCTTCTCCAAGTCTAATGAATATCCTCTAAGCACAATCTTAGCATAGGGGTGGACATAGACCAACCATTTGGGAATGGGAGAGGAGGAATTTATAGGCTAGGAGAGGGAGTTAGGACTCCTCCAAAGATAGTATTAGGCCCACATATCAAAGAGGTATCTCATATGGATGATAAAAAGAGGTGAAATTAAGAGGATTCAACCTCATCTATGCGAAACCACCTCCTTCTCGCCACTCTGGAAGCTTCTAGATCACAAAGCTTCTCATCCTCTTTGGGAAAACTTCCTTTTTGAGACCATCGTGAGTATGAAAGGGAACAAAGCGATTCCATCATTGGCTTAAGAAGGTGGAAGAGGTGATCATCACAATTTTGAGCTTCATAAGAGCGATGACCCTCATTTCAGGGTTTAAAGAGCCATTTCTTCAAGGAAAGTTCCAGATATTTTCCAAGCAAAGTTAAAGGAGGGATCTGAGCTGTATACATGGATGATTATACTGTATAATGATCATGTTTCTGGCACTTCAGGGTATGTCACAGGGAAGTGCAGGAGGCGTGACAAAATATTGTGTAATAGACGCCCCCCTAAAGCATGAAGGCAGAACGAGAGTATGGCTAGATGCTTTATGAGCTTTGCAAGGACACGACACGTACTGTCGGGACATGAAAACATCAAGGATGAATATATATATATATATATCTAGGATCAAGATAGGAATCCACAGCATGGACATAGCCATCTGGATGATGAAGACTAGATAAAATATCCATGGTATGGGCGCAACCATCTAGATAACGAGGATCATCGTAATTATAAAGTCTCACGGTATGGTCACAACCATCCATATAGTAGAAACATCTGTACAATCATGAATGACATATAACTCCATGCAGTCTGAGTCATAACAGACAAGACTCAGGGTCTTGCGCTCCATCCTGACCTGATCAATGTATGAATTCTAACATGCGAATAAAAGTGTTGAAGTCAAACATTCTAGAAACCACCTGATTACTGGCCAATGATGTGGACCATTAAAAGGTACAAGAGAAACATCCAATAATGACAATGGCTCTCAAGGTATAACAATACAATCTGTGAATGTAATAATGAAGTTGAGGTCGAACACTAATGGAATCACTCAATTGAAAGCCAATAATGGATACTTGTCGTTAGATGTGAAGAACTGGCCATTAGGGCATGCCAGCTCTAAGGTACTGAAAGGGAGTTCCTAAGTAATCCTCTTAGATAATGAGTTGAATTCGACAGGAAGTGACCCATCGAAGGAGGGTAATAATGATTACCCCATCATCGACCTGATACAAGGAATAAGGTGGAATGATATTTGGGACTATAGTAGTGACTCAAACAATGTATAGGTAAATAACTGCAGATTGGACTTCTCTTGAACATATTGGTGACACGACTCCGGAGTTTGGCAGCATCTGACTCAACAGGATTAAAGGTCATGATGATAGTGTGGAATAGTCAAATGAGAGGCAAAATGGATCACCCAAACCCAGGAGGACAAGTGACTGAATAAGGATATCCCAAACTCGACACGAGAGTAAAAGAGTGTCATGTTCAAGAGCGACATGCTTCCTATACAAAGGATGTCTCATCTTCATTTTTCCCCACTATTTCTAGTGAGTACTCCAATTATTTTTATCACAATCTTGAAGGGGATATCATATGCTTGTTATGTAAGTTCATTCTTCGAATGAATCCATACTAGTAAGTTTTACGAGCCCTAGGAAGGAGAAGCTCGGTCTCATCATGGTGACGAGTCTTTCATCTCAAAGTTTTAACGAGATTGACATAAGAATAGCTCAGTATCTTTTTCATATTTAGAGAGTTTGAAAAAGAAATGGAAAAGAAAACTCCATCATGTCCCTTTTCGTAATTTGCCACTCGAATCTGAAAAGGTAGAAAACAATATCTGAGGGAACCTCTTGACCATGCGACCAAGGTGTACCTTTTTCGTAAATATTCAATCTCAACCTGAAAAAGGGGTAAACATATACTGAGGTGATGTCTATTCATTTATTTTACCGAGTTAAAAACGACAAGTACTCGATAATCTTTTCCATTTTTGAGAGCCAGAAAAGAGCTGAAAGCTGACTCCAGGGGGGTTCCTTTTTCGTTTATTTAATGAGTTCGAAAAAGAGATAAAATAAAACTCCCAAAATCTCTCAATAATGATCATTGTTCACATTGAAGGCACCTGTAACTACACAAGAAACACACCCATCACCGATATCGAGAGAAAATATTAAAATATTATGAAAATATTTGACAAAATGACTTTCAAAACTTATAAATAGGTAAAAATAATTCCATTTTTTACCATTTACCAAACTGAGCTCTGAAAGTGATTTTTATGCCCTAATTCTCTTGATTTTCCAGTGATTTCTGCTGGAGATCCAGGGTGTTGTTTCATGATCTGCCTGCAACAGGTAAGAGCCTCATCCCTGCTCTTACATTTCATTACTTTTTATGCAATTTAAACGGTAAATTTTATGCTAGAAAGGAGGATTTTAAATTTTTAGGTCATCAATGACCATCGCGGGTATGGTTATCAAACTTGCAATGGTCGCGCTCGAGCCTAAAGGCTCGCACGATTCCATCGCACTGTTTATAAAAACAGGCGCATAGCACCAAGAGCGACTTTTGAGATATAAAACTCTCTTTTAAGCAAACAAAGGTTGATTTTAATCCATGTAAAAAGCATTAATAAGTGTTTAAATGTTGTTTTGCAGGAGAATATGGTCTTGGAGTGGAAATAAAGAGGCCATGGGGCCGAATACTTCCAAGCATCTCAGGATTCGGCATGCATAAATGCTCTGAGGGATTGTGGACTGCTAAAATTCTTTAGGACCACAGGGTTGAGGTCTCGGATGGAGTTACTACCTTATCTGATCAGCCTTTGGGATGTAGATCGAGAGATATTCATCATAAAAGGGAAAGAAATAGAACTTGAGGATATGGACATTTATTTCATCACGGGATTATCCCACCGAGGAGAAGCAGTTCAACTCTTTGGATCTCACCAAGTAGGTGAGAGTCTAGTCCATAGATACTGTCCTGGTGTTGAGATAACCAACGGAGGTAAGTTGAAGATAACAACAATCACCAACAACCTCGTCTTGAGAATTTTTTTTTTCACCATGGCGGATGTATCTGGCATGCAAGCCTTGAATCAGGATTCAAAGTCTCAGTTTCAGTATGTTATCGCATGCTTGACCCCCACTGCCTTCAACTGGTGTGGAGGCCTTTTGGCGAACATGAAGCGACAACTAATCAAGGGTAAGCATGGACACCTAAAGCAATTCGGGTTCAGTTCTATATTGGTGACCTTGTTTTTGGAGCGAGTTCCCCTCTTTTGGTATCAGTGGACAGAAGTACCACATCCTTCCCCCTGAGATCCGAGACTCGTGAGACGGAGCCAGCTCATGCCTCGAGGAGGCACGCGTCAATTATGCATTATCCACCACAGTTATTTGCTTGGCTTGAATGTCAACTACTCATGGTATATGACTACACTTATGATCACACAGATTTTAGGTGGGATCCAAATCTATGTCTTCCACCAGGAGAAAAGTGGACTGATGCAGGTAAAAACTTGTTTTTTGATTTTTTCAAGTTTTATGATTTTTATAAAAGTGTAAACTGAGACTCAAATTATGATAAATGTGCAGATGTGGGACTAGAGAGACCACCAGGCATTTAGCTAATAGCAAGGCGAGGTGCCCATTCGATAATGGGTGTGGACTACGAGGAAGGGGTTGACCCCTTCGCTGAGATGGAGCGCAATCTATAGGCGATCACTCGAGGGGTTCCAGATTATGCCACTATTGATGATGTTCCACTATGTTGGCAGAGACATACTATGGGATTCTCTGTGATACTGCGTCAACTGCTAGGCCGAGTGATCAGGGTGGTCTCGTGCTATCATGAGCACTATGCAGTTTGATAGTTTATCTTTTTCTTTTACACATCTTGTAGGCTTTGAAAGCCAAGTGTCTCAGAACACTTTATTTTTTGAAATTTTGATGTAAACACTCTAACATATATATATATATATATAGATATTATTTCTACTTATGTGTTCATAACATGATTCAGTTTTATAAAAGTGCAAATGTCTATCAAGAACAAGATTTGTTAATGCATCAACTAATGTATTTAAATTACATGGAATATGTTGATATGTAATGTAATCAAAATTTCTTTCCAACAATCTAACATGTAGATACATACACATTATTTGTGGATTTCTCACTAAGTAATGATTGTTTAATTGTAACACAACGAGCTGCAAATCCAACTTGACAACTAAATCCCTAATGCCAAGAGCAACTGCTTCTGACGAGTTCAATAACTGCACTATATTCAACAATATTATTGGTTGTTCGACCAAGGCAGATACCTTGTAAGTTAATCAGCTCACCATTAGGGTCATAGAGTACCCATGTTGTGGCAGAGAGGTTTTGTGTGCACAACAACACCATCAACAAACCAATGTCATGACCTGATGACATCTAAAAATTGAGTGGAAGATAGGGTAAGCAGAAAAACATATGTCTGCAAAGCAAACAAACACACCAAAATAAAAAATGCACACTAATGAATTAACACACTAATGTACAAAAGTTATTACACGAATTTCATGCATAATACTTTTTGAGATACAACCCATTACGGGGCCGTGATAATGCATTTCCCTCATAATCACATAGCTCATGGGCACCTTTCTATAAGACACACTTGACAATGCACGGCCCATGCCACATGGGTTTGAACTTGCCTACCCCCAATTTATCATTGGCTTGATTGTAAAGAAGGACCAAGTCGCCTTCAACAAAAGTGCGAGGAGAAACGGTTTGGTCAAAATTAGCTTTGACTTGCTTCTTTTGAGCTTCGATGACCATCGCCGCAATGCGATGAGTCTCATCAAGTCTCTCAAGATGTATTAGTTGCTCCTCTTCAGGCGAGGTATTCGGAAGAAGTTCGATAGCTAGCTTAAGCGAAGGGATTTCACATTCGATTGGAAGATTTTCCTCTAAATAGTACACTAGCTGGAACAGAGTGAACCCAGTGGTCGTCTTAGCAGAAGTTCTTAAGCCCAAAGAGCTGAGAATAACATTAAATGCCAATCTTTCTTGTGCTTCCTAATGGTACGCTGAAGCATAGTAATCAAAACTTTATTGACTGCTTCAACCTGGTCATTGGCCTGTGGATAATAAGGAGTTGAGCTATCATGTCGAAGGCTCAATTGAGAAATTAGCTCTGCCATCATGTGTTGACGAAAATGTGATCCATGGTCAGTCACGATATCTCCAGGGACACCAAAACGTGCTATGACGTGGTTAAAAAGGAATTGATCAACAATAATATCGCCAACATTGTATGTAGGCATTGCCTCGGCCCATTTTGTAAAATAGTCGACGACGACGATGATATAACCATGCCCCCCGACCGAGCGAGGGTTACATGTGAAATCAATGCCCCATTTGGAAAATGGGCCAACGGTAATTACTGGGTATAGGGGTGCAGGTGGGGCACACTACTTGCGGTTGAAAATCTAGCACTCATGGCATTTTTGGATAGCTAGAATGTAGTATTTGAAAATAGACGGCCAAATATAACCAACACGAAGGATTTTCTGACCAATGGCATATCCATACATATGACCACCACAGACACCAAAGTATAAATAATTTAAGGCCCGCTCATCCTCTTAAAGGGCAAGACATCTGCGAAGGACAGAGTCCACACCGACCCGATACAATGTATCATCGAGAATCTGATAGGATTGCGACTGATGCTGGATGTGGCATCAATCGGATCGGGACAATTCACATAAGAAATTATGGGTTTGGAGATAAACAATAATGTCTCCATACCATGGGTCAAGAGTGTTGATCAAAGACAAAGTTTCATTAGGTATCTTCTCAGTAAAATAAGTTGGAGTGCTTGCAGACAAAAGAGCATAGATTAACTCAGGAAAAACAAGCGATTTCTTGGATTTGGAAGCAGTAAATTCCAAATAAAACTCATGCAAGATCACAATCCATTTGGAGTATTTTCCCCTCAGCAACTGGCGAGTCAGTATATATGTCATGGGGTTGTAATCATAAATCACAGTGGTTTTCTGTAAAAGGATATAATGTCGAAATATTTGGACGACATGCACTGTTGCCATGGCTTCTCGACATGAGCATATCGAGACTTAGTATCAAGAAGATTCCAGCTCAGATAATAAGCCATGTGCTCATTGCCTTCATCGTCATCCTAAACTAACACCATAGCAATAGTGGTATTAGTTGCAGCTAAATATAGGAAGTAATCGGGACAGTAATCAGGGGAATGCAGTAAAGGAGCACTAAGCAGGGCATTCTTTAAAGCATCGAAGGATTCTTGGGAAAATTCATCCCAAATAAAAGGGACCCCCTTCTTAAGTAAATGAGTAAAACCTTTGGCAAGTTTGGCGTAGTTAGGGACAAACCAATGGAGAAAATTAGCTTTTCCCTACAAGATCTGCAATTGTAGCAGTGATGAAGGAGGGGGTAGATTGACTATGGCCTCAACTTTTAAAGGATCAATCCCGATACCTTCACGAGACAGCACAAAACCTAAGAGCCATCCAGAATCAACGCAAAACACACACTTGTGTGGATTGAGATGGATATTGTAATTCCAACATCATAAAAAATGGCTCTTAAGTGATCTGGATGGTCACGACATTTAGCCGAATGAGCTGGTAGGTCGTCGAGATACGACTGAAAAATGTGTCGAATGCCATGAAATGCATATGACATTGCTCGTTGGAAGGTAGTGTCAGCATTCTTAAAACCGAAAGGGATATTTTTGTAAGCGAAAATACCCCAAGGACAGATAGAGGCCATTTTATGTTGATCGGGGGGTGAAATATTAATCTGGTTATAGCCAGAAAAACTTTCCATGAACGAAAAAATCTGGCTCCCAGCACATTCGTCGATGATTTGGTTGATAAAGGGAGTATGATAATTGTCCTTAGGATATGTGCTATTGATATCGTGGTAATCAACACAGACACGTACCGTGCCCTGCTTTTTGGCAACAGGGACGATATTGGATACCCAATCCGTCAATGGAATAGGATAAATGAAACCTGCTTTAAAAGATTCTGTACTTCTACTTTGATAGAAGCGGCCTTTTGAGGGTGCACAGGGCGAATCCATTTATGAATAGGCTTAGCACCAGGATAAGTCAGAATCTCATGCACCACTATGGTTGGATCGATACCAGGCATTTCCTCGTATGACCAAGCGAAAACATCTCATAATTCTTTAAAAATTTGAGTATAAATCCTGATCTCATCTGGAGAACAGGAAACCCCAATATGAAAGTTCTTGACAACTCCTGGTTTAATGCAGATTTCGAGAGGCATTGTACAGTGATGTTTCCCATATTTCCCTCCAACAAGACTTCATGCACCAGGACAAGTGTTTGAAGTGGAGGTGTAGGAAAATGAGAAACAAATGCTTTAGGAAAAGAAGGAACCTCATCAAGGTTAGGAAGAAAACAAGAGCAATGATGCAGGTCATTCCATGGAATTTCATCCAAAGACATGACCTCCACGATACTCTCGTCAGTGGGGAATGTCTCGTTCAAAGGATTTGGAGAATCCCAAGAATCTAGCCAGGGAGATGGCATGTAAGTTTCCAGGCTCATACTAAAGACAGTATGGCTTTCTGAAGTGGCCATCGAAGCTAAGATAATTTCTTGATAATTTATCTCCAATGGACTTAAAGGCATAGCATCACCAAAAGAGTCAATTTGATCGATGGTAGGGATAATCCAAGGATCCGTAGAATCCATGATTGTATTGACCGAATGAACATTCAGAGGTGGGAGAATAAAGATACCCGTTAAAGCAGAGTCTTTGAAGAGCCTTGCTCCCACAGTCTCGTAAAGAATCTCAGTATTTCCCACATAAGGAATGTTGTTGTTCGACGAACCAGAAGAAAAAAAGGACAATTGATCAATCGTGAAATTTTTTCCTTCATGAGGAAAACAAAGTACGTGGAAAAAAGAAGACACCACACAAAACATGGCGTGAGTCCAACTTCACCCGAGAATAAGGTTATAGTTGAGATTGGCATCTACAATTTCTACTTCTAATTCAATAGTCTTTCCTTCTATTCTAATTGGTAAGTTCGTGAGAATACCATATGGATGTGAACCTCTGCCATCAAATGCTTCCAAGGTGTTCGGAGATTGGTTAAGAGAAGGAGAGCCAATATCTTTCCAACACGAAATTGACATGGTGCAGGAAGAGGCACCTTCACCAATAACTATTCGATGAATCGTCTTTCCTTTGATAAGGATCCATATCAGAAATGCAATCTGATGAGGAAGATGAGGCACATGATTCTCTAGATCAAAACTAATCAGATTTGAATCAAAAGGATCGATAGCACCTATAGCAGACAACAGTGACTTCCACTGCGTTGGACATGATTGAAGAACCTCCAAGGCAGCCATCACCGAAGGTGCTTGAGCTAAATCCTCAACAATATTGTAATGTTGTGCAACTCTAACATTTAGATTAAAAGATGACTTTTGAAGAACACCTTTGGGAGGTGGTCGGATGGCAGACTCACTGTTAGGGTGCTCGATATGGAGTGGACCAGAATTGGACGTAGTAGAAGTAGAAGGAGTATCGATGACTTCTTTCTCCATCATCTGCTTAGACATAGCTTGATAGTCCTTAGTTCGAGTAGTGATCAAGATAGGTGATGAACCTTGCATCATGAACACTTGTGAACCTGAGGAAGCAGAAGACTGAGGTTGGTCTACCAACTAGGTCTGATGTGATGGAAAGGGTTATTTTAAGACAGTGAGAGTCCCTTTCAGAAAGTGACTAACTTTAGATCATCAGGGACAATCCTTAGTGTAATGATCCTCCTCACAGATGAGGCAAGGATATTTCGGCTTTCTTCGAGAAGCATCATTAGCAGAAGATTTAGGAGGGTCCTGTTTTGGGGCATTGGCTTTGGCCTTAACTTTGCCCTTATTTTTATCTTTAGAGGTATTATTTGCTGTGGTAGGCTAGATAGCATGTACCTCAGATGTTTTACTAGGATTGGGTGAATTTTTGGAGGGATTATTGGAACCAGTGTTCCAGACAGATTTCCGCTTCGAAGAAGCTTTCACGGAAGTTTGAGATACAGAACCAATCACACCGTCAACAGGTGGTGTATCCGGGGATATCGATGTTGTCAGATCCGATGATAGTCTCGGAGCATGAGGTAACATATCATACAATGTGCCATATTGCGAATAGACCAAGTCTAAATACTAGGCACATGAGATAACTTGCTCTTTAGTAACACATCCACCCATGGCTATGTCCTTAGCAATTTTGCTGACGAATGATTTTGTGAACCACTCTGTCAACAACTCATCAACAATCTCAAATTTGATGAGGCGACACCGACATATCCATTCATGGATATGATCGGAAATGTGGGTCACGGTATCTTTCTTAAGGGACGTAAGCAAATGAGTGCCAGTTTCATACCAAACCAGAAACTGGAAATGAGTGAGGAAATCCATAGCGAGAGAGTTGAAATCACCGTACGTATTGTTAACACTCAGAATTTTCCCTAGAAGTTATCAGAAGAAGGAAAAGACCGAGGTAACTACAAACAAATCTTTTAAGTATAGGCTCTAGCCAACCTATGACTCAGAGAGGGCTCTCTCAATATGTTTTAGCTTTGTTTGCTAAGATTTTAGGCTAGTTCTTAAAGTTCAGGGGGGTTTTGGATTTGTATTGGAAGTTGGATGGTGGAATTCTTAAACAGATGGATAGAATGGTGTCTTTGGCTATTGGGCTATGGAGTCAAAGAAGGGCAGAAAAACTGGGATTAAATCATTAAAGGGAGTGTTCAATGGGCAAGCTAGCAGAGTGAAACAGAGGTTTTCAGGTTGAATGAGTGAAATGATCTTAACCAGGGTGAGAGGACACTTAAGAATCCTCAAACCGAGACTAAAAGGAGGAATAGAGGATGATCATGAGCAAAGGGTAGTTAAGAATCCTTTACTATAGAACAGAGGGAAACTACCTGAACTAAGGAGCAATCAAGAATCCCTTAGCTTAGATAATTTTAGCATAAAACATACAAAATGCCTAATAGTCAAAACAGAGTGCAGTGAAGCAAGTTCTGAGATATCATTCCATATTAAAGCATTTATATTTCAAATACATTTAAGATTATGGAAATTTTTTTTAAAGAAAAATGACAACACAAAGAAGGTACTTGTGTGTATTTCACACCACACATGAATCCAGTGAAATGTCTTTGCTTTATTCAATAATCCAGCTTGCTGGTCCAAGAGTGATACAATAGCTTACAGTCTTTGATAAATAAAACTATAGAAATGTCTAAGAATCCACACTACATACTTCGAATTGTGAAGTATTTATATAAAGATTTAATCTAGGAAATACAAATATCTTCTTGCAAGCAGATAGAGACAACTAATGAATTGTTTCATGTTGTCCCTTTTATTAAGGTTGCGCTGGCCTTTATTGTTGAAGTGTTAACCTTTTAATCTGCCTTGTAGTTGTGGAGTTTCACATTAGAATCTTCTTTACTTTCATCTTTTAACTGATACTCTTTGACCCTACTGCCATATTTTCACCTGTTTCACCTGACTTCCTTAATTTTTATGTGTAGTAAATTTCTACTGTAAATTTATCACAGTAAATGTCTCATTTTCTCCCACCATTCAACATCTGGTAATTTCACATTCACCATTCTCTTGTAGATTTCATTAGCCTCAGTATACTTTGCAAAATTTGGCTTGGTGAGGAACAAATATTTTACCTCATGCTCAAGGAAAAACAAGTTTTCAAAGGTGTCATATAATACTTTGCCTGTTGGTAGGGATTTTATGGATGAAGACTAGCCTGTTCCTTTGCCAATTTTTCGAGTCTATCACCATAGTCCAACTGCGTCATTAGTTTATCCTTGATGACCATAGGATTGGGCAGACCTTTCTCCCTCAAAATTTGGAATTTAGCCATGAACCTATGAATGACTACCTGCATATTGTGGCACTTTTCTTCCAAATTAAGCATAAAGTTCCTTTTGGAAAGGACTTTCCTTATTTCTAAAATGGAAATAGTCCTATCTTCTATATTTAGCTCTTGGAGCTCATATCTGTTCTTGCTGTTGAGGAAGTGGATGAGTCTATTTGCATCCTCTGGCTTATTTCCCAACTCTTCCTTCACTTTCCGGATAGCTTTTGTAGTTATCTTTACCAGCTCTGTTTGTTTAAAAATTACTTGGACTGATGGACAAATATCTTTGACAGAGTCAATGATATTGGCCCACAACATTTCTTTGGTTTGTCAAAGTGGTTTCTCCAGTGTTAAATCCTTTTCTAGGATTTTGATTCTCTCACCCATTCTATGGGCCCTCTGTGTTTCTTATTTCTACTTCAATTGGGCAAGTCTGTAGTTTGTTTCCAAACTTGAAACCTTTTCTCTTAACTTGTTCATTTCAGTTGCCTGGATAGACATATCTTCCATGGATTTGACAATTTCTATTGCTTTATCTCCTGATGCACCTACTACTAACGTAGAATCCTGTTGTTGCTGGCAAGGCTATTGCAAGTGGATCTGTAGGTGCCAAAGATGCTGCTAGTGTGGATGGCACTGCTGTGGAGACTATGGGGATAACATTTGTTGAGGAGGTGGCCACATCTACATGTTTTAATTGGATCAAAGCATCCAATTCCTTTTCAGTTTCTTTAAGTTGGTCATTCAAATTCAAGACCAAGTCCATTAGTTCTTCATGCCCCTACTAGGCTTCTAGGACTTCCAATGTTTGTGGATGCTGTAGTTGAGGTATTTTTAGTTGTTTCTTTAATGCAGCTATGTCATCATTCTTCTTTTTGATAAGCTGTTCTGTGGCTTTTATATCCTTGGGATCATGTCCCAATTCAATTACTAAGTCCTCTAAGGACTTGATCCTTATGTCCTTGGCCTGTGAGGAGGCCTTCTCCAACTGGAATTGTGCTAAGATGTTGTTCAGGGAGTTCTGTAGTTGATGGTAAACTATGGCTTTACCTATTAGGGTGGAGTATAACATCTCTCCAGCCTGTTTGTGTAGCTCAATCTGGTCTATGGGATGGATATCCCTTGCCAACACTTCGAAATCTACCCTTTTGAAATCTGATGATGTCTTTGATTGCTGGGCTATAGGCTTCATAAAGGTCATCTGCAACTTCTCCTCTTTAATGTCAAAGGCTAACATTAACCTTGTTTGATTGGTAGGAGTTAGCTTAATATATTGTGCATATGTTTGGGCCTTAAGCCATTCATTCCTAGCCTTGATTTCTTTATACCTTTCCTTGATATCTTGGTCTTTGTTAGCTGGCATTTTGAAAGAAGACACTTCAACACTAAGCTTCCTTTTCAACATCTCAGTTTGTGATTTGGAAGGCTCTTCCCTGCCTCCAATTGGAGTGGCAAGCCTACTTCTTTCTAATCTTGTATTTTCGACCTCAGTTGAGTCTTCAATATATTCTTGCTCGGAGGTTGGATTTAGCCTTTATCTCTTGTTTGATTCTTACTGCAAATTAGAGGTGGCCATTCCTGAAGTGGAAGGCCCTTCTCTGTTTCTTTTTGGGATCTTCTCCTCATTCTGAGGAGTCTGCATGACTGGAGGGGCACTCATGGTAGTCTCTGGTCTTTCTGGTACCTACAAAAAAGATTTGTCATCAAACTACTTTTCTAAATCAATAAGAGCATTCTCAACATCTATTCTGGTGCTATCCTGGTCTACTAGGGTACCTTCCACCCATTCTGTTTGATTTGCATAAGCTTCTATCTCAGGTATGGAATGGTGAATGAAAGGTCCTAACTTGACCTTTTGTCTCTTCTTTGTGATGAATTCCAAAGGATCATATCTCCAAACAAAAATTCTTCGGAATTTCATATTCTGTAACATCAAGTCTGCCTCTTGGCCAGCCTCTCTAGAGTTGCATATGAAGGGGCCTAGTTGGTCTTTTATTTTGAAATTGGCCTTCTTCTTGGTATTTACAAAGTTTATTTCATCTGCATCGATAATTTGCTTATAGCATTCTAATGCAAACAACCTCATTGGGAGGTATCTTGGTAACTTGTATGGTGCCAACATGCAACAATAAATCCCGATTTTTGTATGGTTCTGGTAAAGGTACGAGTCAACAACTTTGGTCTGTTTAGATAATTGGAGGAATCTCTTTATTTCTGGATTGATTCTTGGAGGAGGGCTTCCAGTCAACATTGTCATGACGGGGTGTACAAATAAATCAATAACATCAGAGTAAGAGTATAGAAATTGGTATTGGTGGATCAATGGGGTCCAAAAAATGACTGACCTGGGCTAACCCTTGGTGTCTAGCTTTTGAAGGGTGAATGGGAACTTCTCTGATTGATAATATAAGAACATATGGTATAAAACTGAGGAGTACTTGAAAACCCTTTCATTTCCCATTCTTGTGAACTTCTCATGCATTCTTTCAGCTATGAATGTGGAAAAGTCATAAATGGTTGCAAGAGGTTGTCCTGGGGTATAGATAGACATGAAATCCATGATAGTTTCATCAATGTACTCACTTGTGGAGTAACCGAAAACACAAGATATCATGGCTAAAATATTTCGTCCCGAAGGGGAAAATATAGTTGCTACATATGGAGGGGGGTCTTTAGGGATGTGCTTCTCTTCTATAATGAAGGTTTGGAGCAATTGGGTCAATTTTGCAGAGCTGAGTTTGGGATATAAGTCCAACAGGTCTCCAATTGAGAGGGGGGTTAGGTTTGGCCCTGGTTGGAGCTGCATCATCTCATTGATGGACTTAGTAGTGATGGTGAAAAGGACCTTGTGGTCATGAGGCATGATGGTTCTGTGACTATGGACGTAGCAAGCATAGCACATATGCACAATTTCAGGGAAAATGTGGACTTGGGGGATCTGGTACTTGGGAAAATTTAACTCCCAAAGGCCAATTTTGTCAGCATGGTTCAGGAATTTGTCCCTACTTTGGAAATGTACTTTTAGCAGGAGCTCTATGACAGTGGTATATTTTATCTGAAAGTCTCTATCAGCCAGGGGAAGGTGGTCTAGGTCTAAATGAGGTGTAGTGATAGGTCTCACATCCATTGCAATTGGGGCAACCATACTCAGTTCTTGTGGATTTGGGTGTGGGGGGTGCTAGTTTTAACCTTTGAAGCCTTCCATAAGTGATCAAATATGCTCTTACAAAGTGGTCTTAGGGTGTCAAATTTTGTCATTTCAGTGAGTCTTTAAGTAAAATTTGGTCACTAGGTGTTAGGTCTAGGGTTGTTTTCAACCCTCCCAAAGTCTTCCAAGTATTGGTCCATGTCACCATTCAGCTTAGTGTACCATCATTGAAAGAGTTTTCATCATCATTTCAGGTTCCAATGGGTCATTTCACACCTTGTTCGTGCTTCAGTTGTACTTGGGTAAGCCTCATTTCCCTCTCCTAGGGTTTTCAAGGTAATTTTTCTTGGATGGTCAAATGATCAACAAAACTTGTGTCCTGATGTTCATACACCTTCCCCTATCCCTAATATACCTTCTTAAATGCTTCCCATCACTCATATCCCTCAAATTCATTATTTTCCCACAAACCCTAGTTTATTGCTACAATTTGACAATTTTCTAGTCTAGGCTTGTGTTTTGACCTTTTGGACCCCTTCCCCTCACTAAATCTTTGCAATTCCACTTTCCCCTGATTCCTAACATCCCTCCCTACTTCCTAAAATTTTCTCAAGAATTTAGAGGCCCCTCATCCCCTTCATTTCCCTTCATTTCTACAAATCCCCTGTTCCACATATCGGGATAGGTTTTCTTCAAACTATGTTTCTGAGCAAGAAAAGATGAATTTGACAAAAGTGAGAGACATTTTTGTCCATCATTGACCCAAGAAGAAAAACCTCTTTCAGTTTTTGCACAGATTTCATGGATTGGGAGAAATGTCAGAAACATCATTGGCCGTAGGAGGATTGATGCACTTTCAGAGCGACCTTGGGAAAATCAATATTTTACCTAGTTGGGATGTTCAAATGACTTTCTTGATGATTTAAATTATATCTAGACAGAGATATATTTTCAATGAGATATCATGAGCTCAATTTGGAGTTGAGGAAGACTTTCAAAAGTTGACTGTAACAACACTCTGCATTTAGGTAGCCTCATTTTGCACATTTTTACCAGTCTTGGGAGATTTGACTTTTGATAGGGAAAACTAACTCCAAATTGAAAACTTCAAGTTGTGTCGGAAATTAGAGTCAATAAGCTTTCCAACGAGCTATCACATGCCCAATTTGAACACCAGGAAGGCTTTGAAAAGTCATCCATAAAAATGTATTGCGCATCAGGGAGGCGTTGCACATCAGAGGGTCGGCACTGCGCATCATGCAATTTTCTCCAGTGTAAATTTACACTGGCGCTGCACATTGGGCAGGTGGTGCTATGCATTGGCTAGTAATGCCTCAAAACCCTCAAATTTCACCTCTAATCACTCTCATTGCTGCATTTCACTCCTACAAGTAAGCTTTCATCGATCTTGAGCTAAAATTAGTCTTCTTCATGTTTTGTTCATGAATTTTGCTTCTTAAAACCAAAACCACAACTTGCCTTCATACTTTTCATCTCATTGTAAAATTTTCACTACATTACCAAACCACCATAGTTTTCCCCTTTTACACACTTCATTTCCCTAAATCTACCCATTAATTCCATTTTCCCTTTCCCCTTTTCCCTATTAAAATTAGCCCCTTTATCAAACCCTAAACTCCCTCCATCAAACCCTAGCTTCCATATAAACCCCACTTACCCCCATCACTATTTCCCTTTTATAAATCTCTTCATACCCATCTTCTCCTAACCTGATTATCCACCATTCATCAAACCATCCCAAGAGAGACAAACATGGAGAGGGACAATGACTATAATTTTGAGGAGGACACCCTAAATGACAACTCTAGGGAAAGGATTTTGCAGTAGATTAAAAAAGGAAAAGGAAAGGTTATAGAGGAGGAGCTTGGTGATGATGTTGAGAGGGATTTTCAGCTTGAGGAGCATGATGATGATGTGCCACCTTATCACACTCAGGTAATTGATCTTGACAGCCCATCCTTAGCTCAAAACATGCTTTTGAAAGAGCAAGAGGATCATATTCATATGTTGAATGATAAAGTGGCCAGAGCTAGATATATTATCAACTATCTAGAGCAAGAAAACAAGAAGCTTACTGAAAAACAAGAAATCATGGAGCTGCAAATCATCAAAGAAAACTAGCAAAGGTCCAAGAGGGCAAAGGGCAAGTTGACATCCATTGAACAAGAAAATGACTAGGAATATTTGTTGGCAAAGGTGAATATGCACTTGGAGAGGTTACTGGCGAAGGAAAACAAAGAGAAAAATATGTTGCGCCACATGGCTTATCACTACTTGGCTCGGAACAAAATTTGCAAGACAAGGATAAGAAGCCTAAAAGCCAAGTTGAGGAGAGCCTTAAAAGCCAAAAAGGAGCAAGATAAACTTAAAATCTTGGCTGAAACTTCCTTGGCTCAACAAAGCAATAGATAAGCTTGCCTCTTGCCAATTTTGAAGCAATTTGAAGAACTTTTTGTCATTTCATAAATTTTAATTGCAAAACACAGGAATTTTTAGTTGATGCGCAGTGCCACCGATGCTGCGCATTGAGTTGGCTTAGTATTTTGCAAATGGCTTGAATTTTTGGATTCCTCAGGGAAAAACAATGAAACCCAGAAAGTTTCATAAAATTTGGATGAGATCTGGGCCACCAAAAGGGCAAAAA
>APFE030303377.1:44979-91858 GCA_000404065.3 Pinus taeda
ATACCTAGTCATGTTTCCTTCCATTCAGTTAGCAATTAGGGATATATTCGTTTAGATTAGATCCTTTTTCTGTCTTCATTTATTTCATTATTCCACACTTTTAATAAGCGAGTAATGCTTCCGAGTTTTTGGCATCCCTTTTCATTTGCTGGCAAAGTGACTTAGAACATATCTGAAACTCTTATTTAGTCACATTATAAACACTTGTGAATCTCTTGGTTGTCTTGTTTTTGCAAAACTTCGTTACATTGATAAAAAATGTTTTTAATCATACATGAAGAAGTTTTAAGGAATTGCTATGGCTTGACAATCTTTGATTCACAAGTATTTCTGAAAATCTTATTTTCACCACTCTTTTCCTCCAATGTAAAGTTGAGGTGGATCCAATTTGAAAATTCATTACTTCGCATTTTAGATTAAATAAGTAGATGGTCTTGAACATATGCAAATTTTGAGAAAATCATGGGAGAACTTGAATATTCATGAGGTAAACTTACAGCCAAAATTCTTCCAGGTATGCATTTTACAGGTTCATATTCATCTATTGTTAGTTTTTTTTTTCATAGTTTATTTTTTATTTCCGTTTTGTTCTTTTTGCAGGTCTTCATTGGCTTGATTTTTGAGACTTGAGATAAGCAAGCAAGCAACCATTTCTAAATCTGCAACATGTTCAAGGAAGTATTTGCTGTTTCGCCAGAATTTGAGGATTCTTTAATTTTCCTTCTATTCATTAAAACCCTGATAGGTCTTTAATATAGTATCAAAAGATTCATATTAGAGCATTATAATATCGTAACTCTCCTCATTCGAAAGTTCCAAGCAAATTATTCACCAATCTAATATTTCTGATAATTAATATAAATATTAAAGGGGTTTCTATTAAAAGGCCAAGTTGAGCTAAGCACTTCTTTATGAATATAATAATAAAAGGTGTGACCCCACAGGATTTCCATGTAGCGTTATCGAAGCTTCCGAATATCGGATCATTTCATATGAGCATCAATCAAAATACTTTGATATCCCGATCCGCTGATCTTTTGATATCCCTTTCCGCCCATCATCCGATATATGACATCTCCAATCCTTTGATATCCTTATATCTCTGAGCTCTAATATCCCTTCCCGATCATCCTCCAATAGATGACTTTGCTGATACTGCTATGACCATACATCTCCGATACTCCGATCGTCAATCTCCGATATTCCCAACTCTCTGATCTCCGATAAAATTCCCGCTACTCATATCAGAACTTTCATATCCGGACTTCCAATCGGCTGTTACCCTTTTACACCCCCGATATCAAATCGCTGATACGAGACCTCTGATATCTCTTCCCGCTTATATTTTTAGCCATTACATAATAAAATCCTATTGGAAGGTAAGGATATCACATGTTTCAAAGATACAATCATAAGATTTCGCCGATATTTTTCTTTTGATACGCTCATGTGTGCAAACCGATGTGAATTCAAGCTTTTTCACTTGGCAATATGTGTCAATAATAATATTCTACCTCTCATCGATAGTTGAAATGAAAATTCTTACACTCATTATTGCTCACATTTGCTACAAACGAAGGTAAATTTCGCACAAAACTCTTGCAACGGATGATCTTATCGATGATTTTATCTATGCTTGTTCCAAATATTACAATTACCAAGATGAGTTGAACCATTGAATCACACTCATTCATATTATTTTCCCTTTAGTTATATTCCTTTCTTCCGAAGGGACTCAGAGCCTCTAAATTGGTCAATTTCAAAATCTTGATCCTTTGCTTTTTCAGTTTTCCAAGATCTTTCATCATAATTTCAAATTTGTTGGCTTATTGGACCCTTGAGTTTGTATTATATCATAATGATTTTTTTTTTGAGATTTATCTCTTCGAGATCCACATTTCCTTTTCTTTCACTGTCACGTTCATTATACTCAGTAAAGGAAATGGCCCCTATTTCATTGTCTTCGTTGGAATTTTGTGGTCTTAGAGTTTTGTAAGTTGATTTTTGCTTCAAAAAGGTTTTTGAGATCTTTGACACCAAATTTTATTCTCATATTTGTTAAATCTTGAAATCCTCTCCTTGGAAGCTTATTTACAACTAAATGTAAGTGATCTTACAATCATTTTTACAAAACTTCAAATTACCTCATTATTGGAATGAAAGTCATCGCAATTACCTTATAAAATATTACAAAACTTTTACCTCCGATACATGAATGTTTGATGTACTAGAAAGGCAAAGTTCCCACATTATACATTTTAAAAGCATTCATTATCAGGCATGATCATTGTCGTAAGTTTCGTTTGTGAAAGTTACAAAAAACTTTTATTCCAAGAGCTTACTTCCCTTTAATATTCTAAATACTGGGACTTCTTATATCGGAGGAGAAATTCAATTAAAACTTCCGAAAACAAATGTCACTGGAAATGTTATGAATTAAAGTATTTATTTATCAGAGTTTTGTTCATTAACAATTTTTTTTTGGAAACTTGAGCCCTTACCTTTCACTTTGATTCTCTTGGAAACTCATAACTTCAAAATATTGGCTTAAATATTTTCATAGGTCTTTGTTCAATTCATTATGATCTTTCACCATGCTCACATAAAGTATTTCTTGATTATCTCCAAATATATATAACTTTCATGTTATCATGGTGGTCAAGAGCTTGGATATATTTTAATCATAATTTCCTCAAATCCAAGAATTCATTCATCGGGATGACTTTGTGATTATAGGAATATACATTCTCTCTGATGTATGCACATGGGCCTTTTTACTCTTCTCGACAATCTGCTTGGCTAATGAGAAATTTCATCACCTGTGGTTCGTTCACATTTTTTCTTTTAACTGATTGTTCGATGCACATTTTATCTTATCTCAATCATCTTTTAGTGAGCATCCTCATTTACTACAAAGGCACCCTTAAGAAATCACTATGGTAATGCGTTTATATATGCATCTGCTGGTATAGTCGGTATTCTCCATATATTCATTGAATCTACAAACTATTGAGCATTAGTGGTCTAAAGCCTTGTAAAGCTAAGGGTGTTCATGCATGTCTTAAGTAAAAATAGAGTTGAAATGGTTATCTGGCTTGATCCAAACCATCATTCATTCCAATAGTTCAGAGAACACTATTAAAGATTATATGTTACCAGGCATCTCCGAGCTGCAACCTAGGAGAGTTTCCTAGAGTGATAACCGTTACTATTACATTTTGCGATGCAAACTCGGATTGGAGATCCACTGTGAGCTCATTATTGGCTATGCCTTTGTTAGAGGTCGTATCACATTTTGATAGAGTTCCCTTTGATGCAGTAGTATTCATTTATATCGACTTCGTGGATCTGTTCGTGTTAGTGCTTGTCACTACATTCTGCGATGTTTCATTCCGTGATTCAATCTCAGATTGGGGATCAACGGTTACGTTGGAGGTTTTTTCTTTCAAAGCTACCCCAATTTTCATAGACCTGCTACCCATTGTTGGATGTTCGTTATGTATCTCTAACATTGAAGGCATGGTGGGCAACGTATTTGAGTTTGAAGGAGCTGCCCCATTCATCATCGACCCGTTGTTTATTACGGACTGTTCACTTTATTTCTCAGATATTGAAGACGTAGAAGCCAACGTGTTTGTTTCAAAAACAACATTAGTTTCTTTCACCGCGTTGTAACTTGACTGTGGTCCGGTTTCATCTAGAATCAGTGAATTAAATTTTGTTTATAACTAATTAAATTGAATATTGTATTTTTAATTAAATTAGTATTAATTAAGAAATAATTATAATTGAATTCAGGATTATATTTTAACCAAAAAAATTCCTATTTTAAGCCTAGGTAGCGAATTTTCCGGAATTATGGCAGTTTTCATTCTTCAACTTTGGAAGTTCACAAATTGAGTTTTACTTGGCCAAATGAGGCTCATGATGATTTGTTGGATTGATAATTTGATGAAGAATATTTCTGAAGTGGTTTCATAATCTGATTTGATCATTTAATGAGTTTAAAATTAAGGAAGTGATCAAGCTCTGAATTTTTAAACAAAATTAATTTTCTGAGTTTAATTTTCTACACTTTCATTTGCTCATAGACTCTACTGAACACAAAGCCATTCAACTATGTTCTAATTGACCAATTATATCTTTACATGGATAAATAGAAAGCTCAAATTTTCTTTTATTTATTTATTTAATTAAGTTTTGATTGGAGATATTTTATATCTAGATTTGGTATTTTGATTTTTAATTGAATTTTGATTGGTTTTGACAGGAAAACAATTGAAGAGATGAGGAAAAGAAGATTTCAATCAATGGGATTGCTCCAACAATAGAAGACTGGGAATTTAGACCAATGAAAATTATTGGAGTATAATTACTATTTACCAACTCTCCCATTTTGAATTCATTTTGTAAATTGTATATAGTAGTTTGTAGAATGAGTAAGGTGCTTCTCTCTTCTACAATTTTGTAATGCTAAAAGCACTATTGTAATAAATATTTCAGGCTGTTGGTATAGAGAGGATCAACCTCATATTTGAGGATTATTGGGATTTTTCTTTTACATTCTGAACTATGTATGGGGAGCAGGGCTCACACTATTGCAACTCTTGTTTTAACAACATAAGTTCAAGCATTATAAAGGGATATCAGAGATAAGAGTGAGAGAAACGGTTTCAATAAATTGGTATTTAAAATTCTATTGTTTTAATACTGGTTTCATTTTATAATAGCATAAATGTGTCATTTTCATTCATATTTGTGCACTATTGTCGATATGAGTAATTTGTCTCAATAATATGTTGTTATTTATCTGTACTCTTATATGCTGAACTACAATTTCTAAGTAACTATTTACTCAGAAATTAGTCTTTTAATTTTGATTTAACAAAAAATAATATTTTTTGAACTATTTCCTTATATTATTAATTAATCATTTGAGTCACTAATTTAACAATCATCATCATTTTGAGAACTATTTCCTATATGTTGTTGATGAATTACCTCAGTTAATAGACATCTGAATGGAATGTGTTTGGTATTCATAATATTAGATAGTTGAACTACTTCGTTAGCTTGATATTCATTATAAGGCGGACATATTTAAATCTCAATCATTTAAATTACTTTGCTCTCGGTTGGGTTAGATCTATATCTTCCTAATTGAGATAGGCTTAGGATATTTTTCTTTTGTTTTCATTTTAGGATTAGTTTGCATTTAGATTTAATTCTACATTTTTAGAAGTCCTCTTATCAAAGAGGCAAACTTTAGTTGTGGCTTGGCTGAGCCCCGTATTAGCGTAAGGATTACTTTCTTGCTTAATCAGCAAGAGATCTGGTCTGATGTCTCTTCTCTATTGGTATATAAAAGGCATATTTTAAGCGGTGGAGATAGAGAGAAGGTAACTGGACCTAGTTTAACTAGTCAGAACCACCATTTCAATGGAAAAGGAGTTCCTCTAAGTTCCTGACCAGGTGGTCTACCTTATAATGTTGTAGGAAGATATTTTCGAACCTTCAACAGGTGGAAAATCTAGCTTCATTCTTCCTATTGCTCTCTGCAATTTTGTGTATAAAGTCATCACAAAAGTGATTGCTAGGAGACTTATGCCAATTCTCTCCAGAAACATCTCCCATGAACAATTTGGTTTTCTGGAGGGTAGGAAAATCCACGAAGATATTGGGGTTGCTTAGGAACGCCTCCATAGTTTATAAACTCTGAAATTGAAAGGGGTGGTCATAAAACTAGATCTTTCAAAGGCATATGACAAAGTAAATTTGATATTCTTACATATTTCGTTGACTCATGTGGGATTTTAGATTCCTTTCATCAATTAGATAATGAATTGTGTTATGAATATATCCTTTTCAGTCTTTATCAATGGCTTAACCTCTTCCTTCTTCTCAAACCAAAGGGGAATTCAGCAAGGTTGTCCATCTTCACCTTTATTATTTCTCTTTATTGCGTAAGGTTTGAGTCAGGTGTTGTTAAAGGGAAAAGGAACGGGTTCCTTTGAGGGTATCTGTGTTGCACATCTTCTATCCATCACCCATTTTCTATTTGTAGATGTGTTGTGATATTCAACAACCCCCCCATTTGTTAACATAATAGCTAATATTCTATTAATAAATAGGGACCCTTAAAAATTCTTCCCAAAAAAAATAAATTTAACATCTAGGCATACTCTTGTTATTTTTTCGAATAAAGCAAGATATCAAGATGAAACCCTTTGAAAAGCTATCAAATGATTGCCTTTTCGCATATCACATGATCAAGTGTGTCAAAATCCTTGTTAACAACCAAAACTCACGAAAAAGCGATCAAAAGGGATTACCGTGCTTAACCTTGAAACTGTTAGACTTTTCATTTGAACTAAATCCTAAAATGTTTCTTATTAATGTAAGGCCCGCATCACATATCGCCACTTGCAAAGAGCGCACCCTCACAAAGTGTCTTTAACCATGCGATATGCGATATTGCGATGACACATACACCCTTATCGCATTGCATTGGAAACCCTTAAGAAAGATCCGAAAACTTATCAACCTTGTGATATTGCAAAATGTGATAGGACCCAGACCCAATTGCCAACTATGTTATAAAAACACTCAAGTCCGCTGTGCAACGAAAAAAGGCTTTACAAAGAAAATCCTATCAAATAAGCTATGCTTTGAAAACTAATAAAGAATTCCCCAAATATCGCATTTCACAGAAACCAAAGGAATGGGAAAGAAAGTGCACACATGAAATACGATAATGCGATTGCGATTTTGCATCGCAAATCACAAAATCAATATTTTCGCAGTTAAAAAGATCGCCACCCTAATAAGTTTCTTTCTTGACTTACGATGCAAAACATTAATGAGCAATAAAGCTAGGGATAAGGAACCATTAGTGGACATTTAGTACGGGTTAATGGCATTTACGTTTGAAAAGTTATTCGACGTGATGCGATATCTTCTCATTTGTGTTTAATAAAAACTCCTTTCTTGTCACCTTTTCAAATTCATCTGTATCATTCATTCTTATGTTCATTTCTACTTGTGTCTATCTAATAGCTTTTGCTTCACTCCATTTTCAGGAATAATCCACAGCAAGAGTTGTTGGGAGCAATGAAAAAGAGGGGAAAGGCAATCATGTCTGAAAAATAAGAAATGATCCCTCTGTTCTCTGACACTACATGCAACAAAGATGAAGGAACCTCAACATGGGAGGTCATGTATGATTTATTAGAAGAAGAGAAACCAATACCTCTGGTAACAAAGGCCACAACCAATGGTCATATTTCCTCTGACGCCTCCTTCTTTAAGACAGCATGCTCATTTCTGCAACACATAGCCACAAGGCTGAAGATAATTCCATATAAATATATGGTTAAGTGGATAATCGATCAGGTGGATGCCTCAGATAGAAAATTCAAGAATAACCAACAGGAGGTTATGGGATCTTTTTCATCAGACAGTTAGTGGCTTATGTACAATCTACCAGAGCCATAGAATCTCTACAATAAATAGTTCCTTGGATAATTTGCTAAGGAGAATGAAGACCCAACACATGTCACACAGACCTGGACTGAAAACGAAGGAAAGATAAAAAAGGATAAGACAGGTATGTATTCTACAACATCTATCTCTCCCCCTCATAGTTTTGCAACAACCATGCTATGTAGAATGTTCGGCAAGCCCGATAGTACTAAATTTTCCCCAGAATGGATGCCATTAATAGATGCAACTGTAAATGCAACAATAATGAATTGGGCCCAAATTTTGTCTGATAATTTGGTGAAAGCCATAATGGAGTATAGGAGAAAGAGGAGTATCTCTTCTAGGGTTTACCCTCCATTTTTCATGAGTGCCTATGTAATGGACGTTATCTGTTTTGGTTCCAAATTTCCTATCATGGGATGGAAGTGGACTATAGAAGACCCGCTTCCTATCCATATATATCATAAGAGTATGTGGGAGTCTCAGTTTCACCCCCATTTTTACAAAATTTGTCAAGGAGTTATGCTTCATATTCATAAACAAGTCTACAAGAGGAATGCCCCTAGATTTTCTAGAGAAGCTGAAGTAGATATCCTACCTATAACTAGATGGTTTGGGGAGGAGACATTTACATATATCAAAGTATTCGGGAGCACTGCTTCACCGCATGTCCTCCCATACCATGTCCTCGATAAGTTAATGGACAGGGAGATAACCTACCAAACAGTAGGGGAAGGTGGGCTGACCAAATGATTGAAGGAACAAAAAAAGGCCATTTGGCCTACATTTACATTGCAATGTGGTGTGTTTGCACTACACAATTTTGGACATGCATGCAAGGAGGTAGAGATTATGAAATCTCTGAAATTGACTACATTCCGAGGAAGACAATATGACCCAAATGGCATCACCAAAGACTTCACTACTATGGTGAAATTGAAACCATTCACCCATGAGGAAGATGCCTTCGATGACCTCTTCCTACAAAAAGAGACGTTTTCAGAAGTGACACATATGGAATCACTACTTTTTTCCCTAGATGATCTTGAAGACTTTCGTGAATTTAGGGAAAGGAGATTATTTAGGTCCCATTGGACCTGCTACAGATTGAACCAATAAGGGAGCCAACTCCCAGTGTAAGCTTAGACAAAAGCTATAGAGAAAATTCCAAAGAAAATTTCGAAGAAGAGTCGCAGGAAAAGTCTACTAGTGAGTTAGAGCACTCATAGCTACAGTCTCAAAATGGGGGCAATAAAATCAGACAGCCCGAAAGGGACACAGCCGGAACCATAGAAAAAGTAGCCGAACAAACCTTGATAAAGAAACATGCTGAACTTCCCTCTACTTCCACTCAGTTAGCGAAACCCCCAGTTGTTGATTTAGAAAAAGAATGGGAACATTTTAATAAGAAGCTCCATACAGAGGAACAAATATCTAAGATACAGACTCCACAACACAAATAAACTCAAGAAATTAAAGTGGAGAAAACTACTGTAGAGCTCATTCCTACCACCCCCACTTTTAAATTTAATTTGAGAATTGAGGAAATTCTTCCATTAGATGTGTTTTATAGCCCTACCCATAAAGCTGTCATCAAAAGGTAGAGGAAGAAAAGAAAGCTAGATGCTGGAGCTATTACCACTCCCGACAACCAACCAATGGACATTGTCTAGAAAGATTCGCCCATGGACCCATCTGAGAACCTTACGATATTGTCACAATTTGTGGGAGCCTATGCTACGAAAACTATTGATAAAGAAACAGAGGTCCAAATGCTGCTAAGGGAAAATGAACAAAAGATCCTGTTGTTGGAACAACAATTAAAGCAAGAAAAATTTAACCAACAAGCAGAGTTACAAATAGCCAAACTAGAGAAGGAGTTTGAACAGATGAAAATACAACTTCAAGCTTGCCTAGTAGAAAAGGATGCACGGATTCAAGCTATGACAGAGAAGTATAAAGACATTTTGCAAATCAATCAGTTCGTAAAAGAAGAACTCATCCTTAACGCCCAACTAATGCAACAAAAGGAAGTTTGGTGCTAGAAAATCTCTCAAATAAGTCCTTATTGTGAGATTAGTTATAAGCTAACAAGCCAAGTCTTCAACATGATACTTGAGTATGATGAAGTCCATAAAAGGATTTCTGACATTATAACCTCGCAAGAATCAGAAGATGGGAGAAAGGCCGATTTGCCAAAACTAGAGGAATCACATAAAGAAATTCTATTTGCAAATTGGGATTCTCGACTCAAGCAAGAAAAAAGGGCAACAATGGTTGTGGCAGCAGCAACAAACAACATCATTGAAGCCATTAACGAAAATCTACATGGCGCCAACTTGGTTGCAAAATCTATACCATAATTTCTTCCAAACACCAATCAATTAGAGTGACAATGGAGACAAGCACTAAAGGAAAGGGAGGAGGTGATTAGACAAACTACCAAGCTAAACTGGGAAGCATATTGGCAATTCTTAGTCAAACCATACAGCTAGTGGATGACCTTGCGATGCCTAACCACCTCCACACAAAAAATGGTGCCAACACTGGTGAACGCTATATTTAATGGACAGTTGAAATCTGTGATCGGTCAATCAACACAGCTCAAACCAATGACAAATATCTGCGATCTTAAGGATCAAATGCAAAGGAGTTAGTCGCTTTGTTTTATTTTTATTTAAGTTTTATTTAGCATAATCTGAGGAAGGTCGTTTAAACCTCCTCAACTATTTTTGTAATAATATATTTTAGGACCTATAGTTTTAGTATTTAAACCCCTCTCATGCATTTATAGAGGGGTCCAAAAAATTTATCAGAAACATTCTTCAAAACATGCACTTCTGTACTTTTGAGGAGGTTCTGGTGGAATGAATGGAACATGATCTATTTTCTTTTGAATATCTAGCATGTTCTACTGAAATTACACTTTTGCAATCTTAGATGATGTTGGATTGATTCGAATTAGGTTGATATTGCTGAAACACATGAGTAGAACTTATCATATAAGTTACTTTTATCTTGTGATACTGTTTTATTTGTGTATGAGGCAATAACTTTTCTTCAATTTTTTTTATGTATGAAAGTTTGAATTTCGGTTAGCAATATTGCACTTTTGTATGGTGTTGGATTTAATTTTTTGTTGAATATATGAACGATTCTATATGTGATATATCTTTCACAATAGTTTTGGCTAACTATTTATCCAAAACGATTATTGTTAAAAAATTTCACTTCTTATTTATGTTGAATGATCTTTATTACCAATTGCTATAGGACATTATTGTAGATCCAATACTTTACTTTATTCCCTAACATAGTTATAGTTTAATAGTGTTTAAATTAGGATATATGAATGTGTTCAAATAGTTTAGATTATATTACACTTAGCTTAATCATCCCCATGTTACATCATATAAACCTCATCAACAATATCAAAATCTCTTTTTGGGAAATTGGTCCCATTATCCCCAGTTGGAGCCACTACACCAAATGGAAAAGGAGCTGCTAACTAAGGTCCAGTCCGGGTGGTTTTCCCCCATGTTGTAGCAATGATTTTCGAGGCTTCAACATTTTGGTGCTAGAAGGAGGGCCTAACTATGAATGGTAAGTAAATTCAAGCCAACAAGCCATTCTAAGAGTAAAACTCCCTCACCCTTACCTCCAACTTCTCGATCGCATTACAAATCTTCGAATCCTAAGCGAGAAGTTGTAAAGACACCCTTAGAACCCACTATTGAAATTCTACAGTAGCTAGATCATTCTTCTTCTATAGAAACCCCTGAAGTCCAATCTCTGATTCATAAGTTACAGGGGATTTCAATATCTCAAGAAGAATATGAGTCATCCCAAGATAGCGTTACTTCTCAGTTTCCCTCATCTCAAAGATTGACTAGAGCACATAGTGAAGAGTTTGGGATCCCTCCATTCGAGTTCCCTATACCAAGCTGTAAGAGGGCTAAGAAGACACCATCTGAATCCCATAGTGAGGTTCTCTCACCATCACCTCAATCATCCTCATTCATTTCATGCATCTCATCACAAGATCAATCACCCACCTCACAACTCCAAATCATGATTTACATAGGTACTGGAGCACAAGCCTCCTCTACCCAATCACCTTCAACCACTGGAAAATCTTCCTCTACGCAGATAGAAATGATGGCTCAAAACCCTCCAAGGCCATGGACAAACCCAGGAGCCATACAGATGGCAGGGCCTTTACACCAACTTCCAACCCATCCCGAAAAGTGGCTACCAAAGTTCAATCCTGATAATGGCCTACCAGTTGAGGAACACATAAACAATTTTATGTTGTCCATTAACCTAAATGAAGTAGTATAAGAAGATGCAGTTGTAAGATTATTCCCTTATACCTTACAAGGATCAACATAATCATGGTACTTTTCATTACCATCAGGTTCTATTAATAGTTGGGTTGCCTTTAAAGAGCAGTTCCTAACCAAATTTGGAGATGACAGATCCACGACTACCCTTCTCAACGATCTCTCCAATTTGAAAGCCGAACTTAAAGAGCCGATCAAAGACTTCAATTCTCATTTCAACAAGTTATTGAATAAAATACCAATGACATCCAAGCCCAACGATGACGTCCAAAAAGAATGGTACATTTTTGCCCTCCCTTCAAATGCAACTATTTTCATCGATAGAGCTTCCAAACCAACTTTGGCAGAAAACATGAAGAAGCAATAGCTGTAGAAAAATGAATTCTAACCTTAGATAAGAAAAATGATTTAGAAGAACGAAAATCTTTCCTAGGTCAGATAAATTTTGTCAAAATATTTGTCCCTGACTTTTCACGATCTGTTTTACCTCTTCAATCCATGATTAAGAAAAATTCTCTTTTTAATTGGGGACACACAGAGCATGAAGCCGTTGATTTGTTTAAACAAGCGATCATAAATGATCCCTCTTTAGCAACTCTGAAATTTTCTAATCATTTCATTTTATATATTTTTGCTTCCAAGAAATCATATGCAACTATATTAACACAAGTCAATGATGATAAAGATGAAGCACCAATTTCTTTCTTTAGCTCTAATTTACAAGGGGCTGAATTGAACTATTCAGATGTTGAAAAACAAGCCTTTGCTATTTTCAAATCCATAAAGAATTTCACACCCTTCCTCCTCAAAACCCACACAAAGGTAGTAGTACCATTCTCAGTAGTGAGAAATCTATTAATACAAATGGATGTAGGTGAGAAGATGGCAAATTGGGTAACGACACTGCAAGAATATGACATTAAAATCAGACCAGCTAAAATTGTAAAAGGTCAAGGTTTTTGCAGAGTGTTAGTAGGGGCATCCAACTTATCAGCGCTACAAGATTCAGGTGTCGATATACAAGTATACGAGGTAAGCCTTAATGACACTGAATCCAGATATGCTGATATCATGTTTTATTTAAGAAATGGGTATGCCCCTCCACAACTAAGTTACCAAAGAAAAAGGGCATTGAGGCTAAAAGCTAGACAATATCAAATCATCAATAATGTGTTATTTAGAATAAATTATGATTATGTTTTGCTTATATGTCTTGAAAAATCTGAGGCAAAAAAGTTTTTTCAAGAACTCCATGATGGACCAGCTGGTGGACATTTTGGAGGGGATACAACCACACATAAAATCCTACATGCTAGCTATTATTGGCCAACCTTATTCAAGGATGCACACAATTATGTAAGGAAATGTAAAGTTTGTCAAACAGCTGCTGGCAGACAAAGGAAACCTGCATTACCATTGCAACCAATGAACATTGAACAACCATTTGAACAATGGGGACTAGACATAATAGGTGAGATCATTCCTCACTCCTCTAAGCAACATAGATACATTCTTACAGCAATTGATTACTTCAAAAAATGGGTGGAAGCAATTCCGCTTAAGGTAGCCAATTCTGAAAACATCATTGAATTCATCGATCAATTTATTATTACTAGATTTGGTTTGCCATTTGCCCTTATGTTTGATAATGCATATTATTTTTCAGGCAATGCTATGACAAAATTTTCTCTTAAAATAGGTTTTAAACTTAAATACTTTGCTAACTATTATCCTCAAGGAAATGGCTTAGCTGAATCTACAAACAAAAATCTCATAAGGATCATTAAACGAACCGTTGATCAAAGTCAAAAAAACTGGCATAAGTCTTTAATATTTGCTCTATGGGAAGATCGAGTAACACAGAAGGCCTCCATAGGCACTTCTCCTTTTAATTTGGTCTATGGGAAAGAAGTTGTGCTCCCAACAAATGTAGCTATTCCCTCGCTAGCCCTAGTTCAATTTATTGAAGAAACTCCTTCCTCTTCTATGCAAGTGAGACAATTACAAATCCTTAAGCTCGAAGAAGAAAGGGAAAAGGCCAAAATTACACATGCACATCATCAACAGTTAGTCAAAGCTTCCTTTGATGAAAATTCTGTAAGTACAAAATAATTTCAGCTCGGAGACCTGGTATTGAAATGGGATAAAACACATGAGGAAAAAGGTAAGTATACCAAGTTCCAACGAATGTGGCTTGGTCCGTTTTAGATTGTGGAACATATAGGCCCATAAACCTTTTTATTACAAGATTTATCAGGTAAGAGAGAATCTCTACCTGTTAATGGGCAAATCCTTAAGAAATCTTTTTCATAGAAGATAGCCTCTTTTATTCCATGTATATTATTGCCTTTACTTTTTAGGAAAAATAAGTTGAGTAGCATTTAATTTTGGCTTTACAAATAATAGTCTATTTTATATTTTGAATTTTTCGCTTGTATAAGTAGAGATGATTAAGAAGGTGTCTTTCACATTTTAAACATGGGTTAAGTTTTATTGCTATGAAATTTCTTGTTCTCCGCCGAAATTATTTGTCTTTTGCTAAACCTCAACTTTATAAAGAAATCTTTGCTCTACCGTCAGTCAAGAAAAGTATCTTCAGCAAAGCAAAGTCTCTCTACAGAAAATCATCTTTAACTCTACAATTGTCATCTAGAAACTCTTAAGGAGTCATTGATTCTCCCCGTCTAGTAAGCTTTCATCCTCAGAGTGTAATTCTAAAATATGCTTAAATATAAAGGATAAGAGGTCTCATTAAGAGCTGGCTTACCATGATCATAAGGAAATAACTAGATGACATTACCAATACTACATATCAAAACAAGGTAATGGCTTGAGATTGTATCAATCAAAAGACAAGGGGTCTCATCAAGAGCTAGTTTGTTTAGCTAAGTTACAACCAGTGAATGGCATTGTCAATTTTGGTCACCATACCAAGACAATGGCCTTTAAGGAGTAAACTGAAAATTTTAAAGAAAAGAGAATTGTTTAGAAAAGCAAGTATATAAATTTGAACTTATCTTTAAGGATCGAATTCTTATCTTGATGGGATACTGAATCATTGTTGGTTAAAAGGTAACCCTATCGAGGCTATGGACGCCTGTTGGCAGTAGGGGCTCTACCTATGACAACTGAGTACACCTAAAAATTGATTTATCAGAGTGCCCCTATTTTTATCTTTAAAACCAAGTAATGACTGATGTAGACAAAGAAACTTTCATATTGTAAAGAATGATCAAAAGAATGATAATTAGGTAGATGTTGTTTTCATGATTCAGAGTAGTGTTACTTATCTTATATTTCATGTATTTTTATTTTTCTAAACTACCTTTATTTTGGAAGTTCTTTTTTAGAAATTTCAAAAAACTATAAGAGAGAATTGATTCTTCCAGTGATTCTCCAATTTTTGTGCTATTAAACAACCCCCCCATTTGTGAACATAATAGCTAATATTCTATTAATAAATGGGGACCCTTAAAAATTCCTTCAAAAAAAATAAATTTAACATTTAGGCATTTTCTGGTTATTTTTTGGAATAAAGCAAGATATCAAGATGAAACCCTTTGAAAAGCTAGCAAATGCTTGCCTTTTCACATATTGCATGATTAAGCATGTCAAAAGCCCTGTTGACGACCAAAACTCGCGAAAAAGCGATGAAAAGGGATTACCGCACTTAACCTTGAAACTATTAGAGTTTTCATTTGAACTAAGTCCTAAAACATTTCTTATTAAAGTAAGGCTTGCATTGCATATCGCCAATTGCAAAGAGCGCATCCTCACAAAGTATCTTTAACCATGCGATTTGCGATATTGTGATGACACGTACACCCTTATCGCATCACATTGGAAACCCTTAAGAAAGTTCCAAAAACTTATCAACCCTGCGATATTGCGAAATGCAATGGGAGCCTGGACTCGATTGCCAACTATGTTATAAAAACACTCAAGTCCGCTGCGCAACGAAAAGAGGCTTTACAAAGAAAATCCTATCAAATAAGCTATGCTTTGAAAACTAATAAAGAATGCCTCGCATATCGCATTTCGTAGAAACCAAAGAAATGCGAAAGAAAGTGCACACACGAAATGTGATAATGCGATTTGTGATATTGCATCGCAAATCGTCATTTTCGCAGTTAAAATTCTCACCACCCTATTAAGTTTCTTTCTCGACTTGCGATGCAAAATATTAATGAGCAATAAATCTAGGGATAAGGAACCATTAGTGGGAATTTAGTACGGGTTAATGGCATTTACGTTTGAAAAGTTGTTCAACGTGATACGATATCTTCTCACTTGCGTTTAATAAAAACTCCTTTCTTGTCACCTTTTCAAAGTCATCTTTATCATTCATTCTTATGTTCATTTTTACTTGTGTCTATCCGATAGCTTTTGCTTTGCTCCATTTTCAGGAACAATCCACAACAAGAGTTGTTGGGAGAATGACAAAGAGGAGAAAGGCGACTGCGTCTAAAAAATCAGAAATGATCCCTCTGTTCTCTGTCACAACATGCAACAAAGATGAAGGAACCTCAACATGGGAGGCCATGTATGATTTATTAGAAGAAGAGAAACTAAGACCTCTAGTAACAAAGTCCACAACCAATGGTCATATTTCTTCCGGCGCCTCCTTCTTTAGGACAACATGCTCATTTCTACACCGCATAGCTGAAAGGCCGAAGATAATTCCATATAAAGATATGGTTAAGTGGATAATCGATCAGGTGGATGTCTCAGACAGAGAATTCAAGAATAGCAGGTAGGAGGTTATGGGATCTTTTTCATCAGACAATCTGCGGCTTATGTACAATCTACTAGAGCCACATAATATCTACCATAAATAGTTCCTCGAGAAATTTGCTAAGGAGAATGAAGACCCAACAGATGTCACATGGACCTAAACTAAAAACGAAGGCAAGATCAAAAATGATAAGACATGTAGGTATTCTACAACATCTATCTCTCCCCCTCATAGTTTTGTAGCAGCCATGCTATGTAGAATGTTCGACAATCCCGATAGTACTAAATTTTCCCCAGAATGGCTGCCATTAATAGATGCAACCGTAAATGTAACAATAATGAATTGGGCCCAAATTTTGTCTGATAATTTGGTGAAAGCCATACTGGAGTATAGGAGAAAGAGGAGTATCTCTTCTAGGGTTTACCCTCCATTTTTCATGAGTGCCTATGTAATGGACGCTATCTGTTTTGGTTCCAAATTTCCTATCATGGGATGGAATTGGAATTTCCAAGACCTGCTTCCTATCCATATATATTATAAGAGTATGTGGGAGTCTCAGTTTCGCCCCCATTTTTACAAAATTTATCAAGGAGTTATGCTGCATATTCATAAACAAGTATACAAGAGGAATGCCCCTAGATTTTCTAGAGAAGCTGAAGTAGATATCCTAGCTATAGCCAAATGGTTTGGGGAGGAGACATTTACATATATCAGAGCATTCAGGAACATTGCTTCACCGCATGTCCTCCCACTATGTCCCCGATAAGTTAATGGCCAAGGAGATAACCTACCAAACAACAGGAGAAGGTGGGCTGAACAAAGGATTGAAGGAATAGAAAAAGGCCATTTGGTCTACATCTCTAAAATTGACTACATTTCGAGGAAGACAATATGATCCAAATGGCACTGCCAAAGACTTCACTACTATGGTGAAAGTGAAACCATTCACCCATGAGGAAGATGCCTTCGATAACCTCTTCCTACAAAAAGAGACATTTTCAGAAGTGACGCATATGGCATCACTACTTTTTGCCCGAGAGGATCTTTAAGCCTTCTGTGAATATAGGGAAAGGAGATTATTACAGGTCCCATTGGACCTGCTACATATTGAACCAATAAGGTAGCCAACTCCTAGTGTAAACTTAGACGAAAGCTCTAGAAAAGATTCCAAAGAAAATTCCGAAGCAGAGTCCCAGGAAAAGTTTACTCGTGAGCCAGAGCACTCATAGCTACAGTCTCAAAATGGGGGCAATAAAAACATAGAGTCTGAAAGGGACACAGCGGAAACAAAAGAAAAAGCAGCCGAACAAACCTCGATAAAGAAACATGCTAAACTTCCCTCTACTTCCACTCAGTCGGCGAAACCCCAAGTTGTTGATTTAGAAAAAGAACGAGAGCATTTTAATAAGAAGCTACATACAGAGGAACAAACATTTGAGACACATACTCCACAACACAAATCAACTCAAGAAATTACAGTGGAGAAAATTGTAGGCACTCAGGATGTGGAGCTCATTCCTGCCACCCCCACTTCTGAAATTATTTTGAGAATTGAGGAAATTCCTCCATTAGATGTGTTAGATAGCCCTACCCATAAAGCTGTCATCAAAAGGCAGAGGAAGAAAAGAAAGCTAGATGCTGCATCTATTACCACTCCTAACAACGAACCAATGGACATTGTATGGAAAGATTCACCCATGGACTCATCTGAGAACCTTACGAGACTGTCACAATTTGTGGGAGCCTATGCTATGACAACTATTGATAAAGAAACAGAGGTCCAAATGCTGCTAAGAGAAAAGGAACAAAAGATCCCACTATTGGAACAACAATTAGAGCAAGAAAAATCTAACCAACAAGCAGAGTTACAAATAGCCAAACTAGAGTAGGAGTTTGAATAGATGCAAATACAAAATCAAGCCAGCCTAGCGATAAAAGGACGCATAGATTCAAGCTATGACAAAGAAGTATAAAGACATTCTGCAAATTGATTAGTTCGTAAAAGAAGCACTCAGGCTTAACGCCCAACTAATGCAACAAAATGAAGTTCTGTGCCAGAAAATCTTGCAAATAAGTCCTTATTGAGAGATCAGTGATAAGCTAACAAGCCAAGTCTTCGACATGAGACTTGAGTATGACGAAGTCCATAAAAGGATTTCTGACTTTATCTGCTAGCAAGAATCAAAATATGGGAGAAAGGTTGATTTGCCAAAACTGGAGGAATCACATAAAGAAATTCTATTTGTAGACTGGGATTCTCGGCTCAAGCAAGCAGAAAGGGCAACAACAGTCACGGCAGTAGCAACAAACAAAATCATTGAAGCCATTAACGAAAATATACATGGTGCCAACATGGTTGCAGAATCTATACCAAGATTTCTTCCAAATGCCAATTAACTAAAGCAACAATGGAGACAAGCAACAAAGGAAAGGGAGGAGGTGATCAGACAAACGAGCAAAGCTGAACTAGGAAGCATACTGAGATTCTTAGTCAAACAATACATCCAGTGGATGACCTTGCGATGCCTAACTACCTCCACTCAAAAAATGGTGCCAGCACCAATGGACGCTATATTTACTGGACAATTGAAATCTGTGATAGACCAACCGACACAACTCAAACCAATGACAAATATCTGCGATCATAAGGATCAAATGCAAAGGAGTTACTCACTTTGTTTTATTTTTATTTTAGTTTTATTTAGCATAATCTGAGGAAGGTCGTTTAAATCTTCTCATCTATTTTTGTAATAATCTAGTTTAGGACCTATAGTTTTAGTATATAAACCCCTCTCATGCATTTAGAGAGGGGTCTAGAAATTTTATCAGAAACATTCTTTAAAACATGCACTTCTGTACCTTTGAGGAGGTTCTGGTGGAATAAATGGAACATGATCTATTTTCTTTTGAATATCTGGCATGTTCTACTAAAATTGCACTTTTGCACTCTTAGATGGTGATGTATTGATTCGAATTAGGTCGATATTGTTGAAACACATGAGTAAAACTTATCATATATGGTACTCTTATCTTGTGATACCGTTTTATTTATGTATGAGGCAATAACTTTTCTTCAATTGTTTTATGTATGAAAGTTTGAATTTTGGTTAGAATTATTGCACTTTTGTATGGTGTTGGCTTTAATTTTCTGCTGAATATAGGAACGATTCTATATGCGATATATCTTTCATAATCATTTTGGCGAACTATTTATCCAAAATGATTATTGTTAAACGATTTCACTTCTTATTGTAGTTGAATGATCTTTATTACCAATTGCTATAGGACATTATTGTAGATCGCATACTTTACTTTACTCCCGGGCATAGTTATAGTTTAATAATGTTTAAATTAGGATATATGCATGTATTCAAATAGTTTAGATTATATTACACTTAGCTTAGTCATCCCCCCATTACATCATATATCACCCCATCAACATGATCAAAATCTCTTTTTGGGAAACTGGTCCCATTATCCCCAGTTGGAGCCACTACACCAAATGGAAAAGGAGCTGCCAACCAAGGTCTGGACCTTGTGGTTTTCCCCCATGTTGTAGCAATGATTTTCGAGGCTTCAACAAGGTGATATCCTTATTTTCTTCATGGGTGCGGTCTGAGGCTTGGTTACTCTGTAGAATATTTTTAGAATTTTTGGTAAGGCTATAGGGATGGTCATCAACGATAATAAGTCCTCAATCTCTATCTTCAATCTTAGTGATATGATCATCCATCAGAGCAGTATAGTGTTTCCTTACAAGATTGATCCTATAGAACGAGGCCTAAAATACATGGGATTCCATTTAAAGCCAAATGGTTATAGGAAAGAATATTGGAGATATTTGGTCTCTAAGTTGGAGAAATGATTAAAAAGTTGGAGCTTCAGATGGTTATCTTGTTTAGGTCGACTGGTTCTGGTCAAGTCAGTTCTGGAAGCTATTCCTATTTATTGGATGTCCTTGGCTTGGATCCCTAAAGAAATATTGGAATAAGCACATTGTCTATGCTTTAAATTCCTTTGGGCGGGATCTCAAGTAGAATTTATGATCCCATGGGTCAAGTGGTAACACATTGCAGTGCCCAAACTACTGGGAAGTTGGGGTTTAAAAAACATTTTCTTGTTTTCGAAGGCACTAACAACAAAATGCGGTTGGAGACTTATAGACTCACATAGTCTCTGGACCAAGGTAATCTCCAAAAAATATTTATCTCTGTATTCAGTGGAGGGATGGATTCAAATTCCTCAACATTCAAGTATCCAATATTTTAGTGGTTTGGAGAGTTGTTTTAAATTCCTTTGAGGTGATCTCTGCGGGTTTGGCATGGAAAATTGGATGGGTTTCTAAAGTATGGTTGGGTATGGATCCATGGGTTTGTAGTGGTAAAAATCACATACTTTCTTTGGCTCTAATAGTATGGCTTTGAGAGCATGGTTACACTAGATTGGCCCACATTATTGACATGACATATACTTCCATTTGGATTCAGGGGTTTGGTTGCCTACTAGCCTTGGACTTGCATGGTTTTTCGTAGGGAATCAACTACTTTTTTAAATGCACTTGATACAACACATATTTGACTCTTAGATGAAGAATATGCTCTTATTTGGTCGGGTAATACAAATGGTGTATACACTCCTAAAGATGGTTATATTCACTTAAATATAAACACACATGAGGCACATCCATTTTGGTGGTGGCGGGTGCTTTAGCCTTCCAAATGTCCTTCAAAAAAATAAAACAAAATTCTAGTGTATTTGCATGGGTAAAGTTCCCACCTGGGATAATATGCAACAACAACATAAGATCGGTCATGGTTGGTGCAACTTGTGTTGGAATGTTGTTGAGACTTATTATACATCTTTTTTCTCAATGCCCATTTACAAGACAAGTCTAGCTGACCTGTAGCAGTGTCTTCGGGAGTTTTGCAGAACAGAGGGTGGCTCTTTTTGGCTCTTTCACCATTGGATCAAGAAAGGCAAAGAAGGCAAGAAGAAGCAAAGATCAAGCAAGGAAGAGTAGGATCTAGTAGCTACAATGGGATCTAGCAGCTACAACTAGATGTATGCATGGTTATGCATGTGTGTTCTTGGTTCTCTTGTTGTCATGGGCATGGGTTTTTCCAGGTGTGACAGTGTTTTTTAGCCTAGCCTTTCCATTTCTAGATAACCATGATGTGGTGGATTCTTTTGTATGTGGTTGACCTAGATTGTTGGATGGACTTGACACTGAGTGGGATAGTCCTAGGATTATTCACAAGACCTAGGAATCCCGAGATGGGATACACGATAAAGCCTAAATGTGAACACCTCGATTGATCCTAGTAATCCATTGACTGGTAATGGCGGGATACACAGTAAAACTCAGTGGTGAGTTCCCTTGATTGGGCCTAGGAATCCTGGGATGGGATACATGATAAATCCCAGAGGGTGGAGACCTCATAGCCCTAGGAATCCCTTGGCCAGTAATGGTGGGATACATGGTAAAGTCGAGACGTTGGGACATACAAATTCCTCATGGTGTAGGTGGAGAGATCCGGTGGCATCCATGCTTTTTTTTTCCTAGTGATATGGTGAGGATTACAATAAAGCCTAGTATTGTATGTTCACTGTTTATGACCTAACGATACGGTGGGTATTGCGGTAAATCCTAGTTATATTATTGAGGGTGAGGTGGTGTAGCCTCAGGAAGCCCTAGTTGATTTTGGTTATAAGTCCCACATTCACGCTTGGAATATGGCATGAGGGTGATTGTCTGAAGAGAGACTTGGCTCAGCCAATCTACGGTCGGGTGGAACATAGTAGTCCCACATCAGGTTGGATTTTGTATTCATTAATGAGAACTATTTCTCATTGACATTTTATGAGAAAATGTATTGGTTCATATGAGACATTTATGGTTGATGTATCCTTCATATTTCCATGGGTTATATGTTGGCTATGAACATGTTTTATCATAACGATGATGTATGGCTCTCATCATGTTTTGATTTGCGTATGAATGCAAAATGAATATATGACCTAATAGATGATAATGCAGCTAATGTGATAAGGCATCAATGCTTCTTAGTGATTCTTAGATAAGTATGAGACTCGTATGCTCAGATATGTTGTTATCACCTGTAGAATGCATATTTGTGATATCTTTGCCGAAATGTCTGTCATGGATTGTAGTGTTCTAGTCAAGTATTTGTTAAAGTATTTATATTTGTATCATTGTTTCGATGTTACTTTTCATTCCTGAAAGTTTCATGGAGCTATTAGCAGTGGCCTGAGTCCTGACCCTGGTAAAGTGGCACAAAATTTGGGGTCACAGGCTTAGAACTAGCTGAAAAAGACCCTAGTCTCTTGCATGCCCATGCTGTGAGGGGGATTGGAGGGCCCCAATCGCATGCATGGCCATGTCATGGGAGTGACTGTGGCTCTAGGGCAGTGAATTATCAAGATGTTGCTGGGGTTGATCACCTGGAAGGGTTTGTTCGCTCCTATAGGTTTTGTTATATGTGTAGAAGGTCAGCTTGGTTGTGTTGTGTTAGTTCCACTTCCTTAAGGTGACCTAGGAGGTTGAATTAGATTGTAGTAGCCTCTCGTCACATGTTTACCCCAACAGTTCGGTTAACTTGCATAAATGTGGGAGGAGGGTGTGATAGAGTGGTATCAGGGCATGGTTCACCGCTTGGACTAGATGGATAGTGTGTGTTGGTCATGCATTCATGTCAGTTTCATATGTGTTACTTATACTTGTGGTCTATGTGTTTGTTGAATATGCTCGGTGTTGGTCATGGTTGCAATGATGTCGCCATGTGAAAGTGGATGGTGTGTTGTTGGATGTGTTTAACATGAGTATAGGTCGATAATGCACTGGTTATGCATGTGAGTGTTTGTATGTATCATGTAGCATGCATGTCATCCATATGTTGATTATGCATACATGGATATGGGTGTATTTGTCACGCATAAGGTCATGATGTGTGGTTGATATGGTCATGCATTGATTACTGGACTATGGTTAAGATGATATCTATATGTTGTTATGATTATGTTTATACATGTAATGTGCTAATCTAGTTGATCTTGCAGATGAGATATCCTTCCCGAGCTATACAAAGGTATGTTGATTATTTTATATTTTGGTTTAGCTGACATGGTATGTTTGGCAGGAAAGAGGATAAAATGACTAGCAAGATGGTAGACTACATTTCATGAGGCACTCCCTATGGATAAAATGAGAAACATGCTGTTGGGCACTCTTCTGACTTAGTAGACACATTGAGAAGCTTGAATGAAGAATTAAGGAGTTGCAAGGAAGATAATGACAGAATAATGTAGGCACAGGAGAAACAAGCAAAAGTCAATGCAGTAATCCTTCAGAGTTTGTCGGACTTACAGAGTAGGGGCCGCTTTAGATCAGCCATGGATAAGAGAATAGGACTAATGGGGAATATGGTAGTATACCTCATGGTGGGCATAGGTCAGAGAGAGATGACACAATTAGGGATGGTAGGTTCCTTGATACTCTGGATTAGAGACTTGATGGACACAGGTACTATTCTAGTTCTAGTTCTGACAAGCACTATGATTGTCATGTTATCATCCTTACAAGAGGAGTGACAGGGGATATTTTATGGATGAGTTTAAGAAAGCTAAGCCACCTACTTTTGATGGAGATTTGAAGAAGTCGGAGGATGCATAGGCTTGGTTACTTGGGATGAAGAAGTTCTTTGAGTTGCATAATTACATAGATAATATGAAGGCCAGAGTAGTTATTTTTAGCCTGAAAGGTAAAGCAGACATCTGGTGGGAATATGTGAAGCAGGTTAGAGACATAAGGATAAAAGAGTTGACATGAATTCAAAAGACTTTTTAGGAAGAAATACTTGTCGGAGAGGTACTACAACAACAAGGCCAAGGAATTCTATGAGCTCAAAATGGGATCGATGATAGATGAGGAGTATACGACCAAGTTCTTGGAGCTATTGAGGTATATGCCATATCTTAGAGATGAAAAGGCTAAAGTTCAGAGATTTTTCAGTGGATTTCCATTAGCATTTAGAGATCAGATTGAGTATGATGAGCCTCGATCATTGGAGGAAGTTATTGGGAAACTAAAGCATTGCTATGAACAGTGAAAATGTAAGACAAAACCTCAAAAATATTGGAAAAGAAAAGACAAAGTTAAAGGTAAATGGCAGCCGAAAAGAACAAGGTCTCATAATGTAGAAGAGAAAGAGAATGTTTCACCATATAAAAAGTTCAACGTAGCTAGACAGGAACATGGGTCACATCAGCAGAATAGAGTTGATGGTAGCAGCTGGTTGGAGTGTTGGATATGTGTTAAAGAGCATCTCAAGAGAGATTTTTTGCAGTATCAGGGTGGTAGGCCTCAGATTTACAGTGCACAAGAGGCACAAACTATTGGGGATGTTAGGCAGAGCATTCCTCATATCTATGTAGCATTGGATAACAGGCACACATATCATCAGGAATATATCAGTGAAATGGACAGTAAGCTTTGTGATCAAGTTGTTTCTATTTTGATTGATCTTGGATCTAATTGTAGTTATATTAGTCCTGAATGGTGGATAAGTGTGGCTTGAATAAAGAAGTGCATGCAGAATCTTGGTTAATACAATTGGATACATGTACAAAGAAGGGAGTTCATCATTGGGTAAGAGCTTGTGCATTTGAACTGAATGGTATGCCTACATCATCACATTTGAATGTATTGTCGTTGGGATCATACAATATGTTGTTGGGTATGGACTGGTTGTATCTGCATAGGGCTAAGGTGGATTATTATGACAAAGCCATTGAATTCTTGGATGACAATGGAGAGCAAAGAATATTACATGGTAAGAATAAGGAAACATCAGTTAGGATGGTGATAACTATGCAGACAAAGCACAGTTGTAGAAAAGGGTGTGTATTATTTGCAATAAATATCTCTAGTGATAAAGATAACGAGGATGAGGATGCAGAGGTATTGAGCACTGGTTTTACAATAGTTTCAGAATGTGTTTCCAACAGATATTTCAGAGTTTCCGCCTTACAAAGAAGTGGATTTTTCTATTGAATTGGTACCAGGGGAAGCACTGACATCAAAGGCACCTTACAGGATGAGCACTCCAGAGTTAGTGAAGTTGAAGTTGTAGTTGAAAGAAATTATCCACAAAGGATACATTATGCCAAGTGTATCACCTCGGGGTGCACTGTTATTGTTTGTGAATAAGAAAGATGATACTCTCAGGTTATGCATTGATTACAGGCAGTTGAATAAAGTCACCATCAAGAACATGTATCTGTTGTCGAGGATTGATGACTTGTTCGATAAGTTGAAGGGAGCAACAATGTTCTCAAAGATTGATCTGAGATCTGGATATCATCAAGTATGCATCAAGGAAGAGGACATTTTCAAGACAACTTTTTGGACCAGGTATGGGAATTATGAGTTTGTTGTAGTTCCATTTGGTTTGATTAATAATTCAACTACCTTTATGTGGTTGATGAATAGTGTGTTGCGTCCTTATCTGGACAAGTTTGTTATTGTATTCATTGATGACATCTTGATATATTATGAGAATGAGGAAGAACATGTCGAGCATTTAGCATCAATATTGAGATTGTTGAGGGAGCATTAGTTGTATTCTAAGCTCAGTAAATGCAATTTCTTTTAGATGAAGGTGCATTACTTGGGACATGTTGTTTCCAAGGAAGGAATAGCAGTGGATCTAGAGAAGATAAGGGCCATCATGGAGTGGGAAACTCCTAGAAATGTGGAATAGGTAAAATCATTTATGGGGTTAGCAAATTATTATAGGAGGTTCATCAGGAACTTCTCTAGGATTGCATATAATATTAAGTCACTGCAGAGGCAAGCTAAGAAATTTGAATGGATAGAGGATGTGCAGCAAGTTTTGAGTAGTTAAAGAAGTTATTGACAAATGCTCCAATGTTAAAGACTACAGACCCAGACAAATAGTTTGTAGTGTGTACAAATGCTTGCAAGAGAGGACTTGGTGGAGTCCTTATGTTGGAGGGACATGTAGTGTGCTATGATTCACAAAAACTGAATGAGCACGAGCAAAACTATATGACTCATGATCTTGAGTTAGCGATGATCATTCATGAGTTGAAGATGTGGAGGCACTATCTTTTTGGTAGGAGGTTTGTATTGATGTGTGATCACAGCGGGTTGAGATACTTGTTTGACCAGCCGAATCTGAATGCCAGGAAATCTAGATGGTTGGCCACAATTAGTGATTTTGACTTTGAGATCAGGTACATCAAAGGTGAAGAGAACATGGTTGCAGATGCTTTGAGTAGACTGGTACAAGTAAATCACATTGCAACTATGAGTTCTTATGGGATAGATCCATAGGAAGGTCAGTAGGATAACAAGTACATGGAGCTTAGGCACATGTTACAACAGAGTACAGGTACAAGTACTGGTGCACAAGATGTAGACTATCATCTCTTAATAGATGGCTTGATTAGATTTAGGGACAAGATATATGTGCCATGAAATAGTGAGCTCAAGAATATTATCTTCAGGGAGTTTCATGCAAAATCGTATCCAAGTCACCCAAGCTACCAAAAGACATTGATAATAGTAAAGAAGTTATATTATTGTCCAAATATGAACAAGGATGTGGTAGAGTTTGTGGCTAGGTGCTTGGATTATGAGCAGGTGAAGGCAGAGTGTAAGAATCTAGGTGGATTACTATAGTTGATTTTGATTCCAAAGTGGAGATGGTAGGTCATTTCCATGGATTTCATTACAGGTTTGCCAAAGACATCTAGACAACATGATTCTGTCATGGTTATGGTGGACAGGTTGTTAAAGTTAACACACTTTATTCCAGTGAAGTCCACTTATTCAGCTAGTGATGTAGCACATGTCTTCATCAGAGATGTGGTCAGTTTACATGGTGTTTCGAAGAAGATTGTGTTAGACAGGGATGCAAAGTTCACTTGTAGATTATGGAAAGAGTTGTTTGCAGGTTTGGGTATAGTGTTGGCCTTGAACAAAACTTATCATCTACAGACGAATGGATAGACAAATAGGGTGAACCAGATGTTGGAGGACATATTCAAGATGTATGTGATGCATAAGAAGACGAGATGGGAGGAGTATATTTCATTGGTTGAGTTCACTTATAATAATGGTTACTAAGAGTCTTTGAGGATGAGTCTGTTTGAGACACTCTATGGGCGGAGTTGCAATACTCCCATCAGTTGGAGTGACCCGGTGAATAGGGTATTGATTGGACTAGACATGTTAGCATAAATGGAATAGGAAATGTAGGTAATCAAGAAGAATCTAAAGGTAGCATAAGACAGACAACAAATTTATGCAGATCGGGACAGGTTGTTTACGGAGTTTCAGGTCGGGGAACAGGTGTACTTGCGCATCAAGCCAAAGAAAAAATCTTTGCGGATTGGATCATGTGGCAAGATGGAACCTTGGTTTTGTGGACATTTCAAGATACTTGAAAGGATCAGACCAATATCCTATCAACTTGCACTGCCTCCGACAGTGAAAGTCCATGTTGTTTTCCATGTGTCATTGCTTAAGAAGTATGTTAAAGATGTTGATCATGTGATTAATTGGTCTATATTGTAGGTGGATCAAGAAGGATAATTCCAGCCAGAATCACAGTGTATATTGCAGAGAAAGACACTCATGCTTCAAAAATTGAGCAATCAACTAGGTTAAAGTGTAATGGAAGCACTTTGGGCCCAATGAAGATGCATGGAAGATGACTGATCAGATGCAGGCTATGTATCCTTCTCTATTCGTTGGTTGAGCAAATGTTTTTAGTATATGTATGTATATGTATATGGATGTAAATACCACCATGATATGTGCTATAAATCTCCAATAAATGGTATGGGTGTCATGCCATTACGATTATCATGTAGTTATGTTGTCATGTTGGTTTGTTTCTCAGTAGGTTGATCATTGCAAACACTACATCGAGCTAAGTTATTAAGCTCCATAGGCAGTATATTTTTCTTTCAACAGTCTTGTTCATTGTAGGGGTCATTGAACACCGAGGATGGTGTTCCCTCAAGGGGGAGGGTTTTGTAACAACCCTGGTGAAAATTCCATGTAATAAAAGTTAATTAAGGCAAAATAATAACCATAGTTATGGGACACTTATTCCAAGTTGAATGTGGGGCAAGACATCCTAGTGTGGGTGTTCATTTGGTTTATTATGGCTAAGGAAATTGGCAAATGAAACGACAAAGGATTTGGAAAGGAAAAATGGCATTAATTGGCATTTTATTTATGAAAATAATGGAAATTAGGAGAAAAGGAAGGTGAAGGAGAAAGGTCATAGGTTGAATGTGAGGAGGAAAATGAAGGAAAATAATGGAAATGAAGAAAATAGAGGCTTCATTAATAAAAAGGCTTATGAGGCTCAGTTCATGGCTTTTGGTCACTTCAGTTTTGGATCTCTCTCTCTCTCTATTCTCCCTCTCTTACACTCTTGGACACTTGGAGTTTTCTTGGAGCACTTCAACATTGGATCAAAAGGTAAAGAAGGCAAGAGGAACAAAAGATCAAGAAAGGAAGAGTAGTATCTAACAACTACAACATGATTATTTGCAGGTATCAATTTGCATGTGTGATTTCCTTGCTAGATTCAGCATGCATGGTTATGCCTGTGTGTTTTTAGTTCTCTTATTGTTATGGGCATGGGTTTTTCCAGGTGTGACAATGTTTTTCAACCTAGCCTTTCCATTTTCAGGTAGCCATGGTGCGGTGGATTCTTTTGTATGTGGTTTAGCTACATTGCCGAATGGAATCGAAGTCGAGTGGGGTGGTCCTATGATTATTCACAAGGCCTAGGAAGACCGGGATGGGATACACGGTAAAGCCTAAATCTGAACACCTCGATTGAGCCTAGGAATCCATTTACCAGTAATGGTGGGATACACAGTGTAACTCAGTGGTGAGTACCTTTGATTGGGCCTAGGAATCCCGGGATAGGATACGCAATAAATCCCACAGGGTGCAGACGTTGTAGGCCTAGGAATCCCTTGACCGATAATGGAAAGATACACGGTAAAGCCGAGAGGTTGGGACAAAAAAATTCCTCATGGTGTAGGTGGAGAGATCCGATGGCATCCATGCTTGTTTTTGGCCTAGTGATCCAATGAGGATTGCGGTAAAGCCCGATATTGTATGTTTATTGTTTATGGCCTAGTCATGCAGTGGGGATTGCGGTAAAGCCTAGTTCTATTGTTGAGGGTGAGGTGATGTATCCTTGAGGAGCCCTAGTTGATTTTGCTTACAAGTTTGACATTCACACTTGGAATATGGCACGGGGGTGATTGACTGAAGAGAGACTTGGCTCAGCCAATCTATGGTTGGGTGGAATGTGGTAGTCCCATATTGGGTTGGCTTTTGCATTCATTAATGAGAACTATTTCTCCTTGGCATTTTATGAGAAAATGTACTGGTTCATATGAGACATTTATGGCTGATGTATCCTTGATATTTTTGTGGGTTATATGCTAGTTATGAGCATGTTTTATGACAAAGATGATGTATGAATCTCATCATGTTTTGATTTTTGAATAAATGTACAATGAATATATGACCTAATAGATGATAATGCAACTAATATGATAAGGCATCAGTGCTTCTTAGTGATTCTCAGATAAGTATGAGACCCCTATGCTCAAATTTGTTGTTATGACCTGTAGAATGCATATTTGTGACATGTTTGATGAAATGCCTATCATGGATAGTAGGGGTCCAGTCTAGTATTTGCAATTGTATAATTTTTTTGATGTTACATTTCATTCCTAAAATTTTCATGGAGTTTTGGGCATTGGCCTGAGTCTTGGCCCTAAAAAGGTGGCACATAATCTAGGTTCGTAGGCTCAAAACTAGTTAACAAAGACCCCAGTTGCTTGCATGCCCATGCTCTGAGAGCGACTAGAGGGCCTCAGTTGCATGCATGCCCATGTCATGGGAGTGATTGAGGCTTTAGGGCACTGAAGTGTTAAGATGTTGCAGGGATTGATCACCTAGAAGGGTTGGTTGGCTCCTGTAGGTTCTGTGGTATGTTTAGAAGGTCAGGTTGGTTCTGTTGTGTCAATTTCCCTTCCTTAAGGTGACCTAGGAGGTTGAATCATATTTTAGTAGCCTCTTGTCACATGTTTACCCCAATGGACAAGTTAAATTGGGTAAAATGTGGGAGGAGGGTGTTACACTTTCTCGATATTTGGTATGGTTGGGTTGTTAATAGGGAGGCTTATATGTTCAAAAATATGCCCCTAATTATTGCTTGGGGCATCTGACTAACTCGTAATCAAGGCATCTATAGGGATACTCTTTCCTCCTCGATCCAGACCGCGGTCGACTGCTTGGCTATTTTGGACCATTACCCACAAACTTTTCCACGGGTCAAACTTCAGGAGGTGCTGGTAGAAAATATATATTGCAACTTGCCTTGGGGTTTGTTTGATAGGGCCTTACAGGATGAAAAGGCACTTTGTGGTGGGGGGTTCGTTCTACATCTATCTAAACATGTGTTCTTTCATATCATTATGGGCATTGGGCAAGGAACAAATAATTGGGTTGAACTCCTGACATGCAAATATTTGATTTCCTTTCATATGGAAAAAGGATGTGATCGGCTTCATATTTTTTGGGATTCTCTTTTGCTGGTCAATTGGTTTAGTGCTACTCAATCTGGCCACACGATTTCTCTTTCTCTCATACTTGTTGATATTTTTTGATTAAAAGCTGCTTTTTTTTCTATGACTATTAATCATGTTTACAGGGAACAAAACATGATTTCCGACATGCTTACTAAATAAGGTTTTCTCTTAGATCAGGGGCTTTGGAAAGTGAAAAAATTTGGAGGGAAGGCTCCATGGCACTATTACCATCGTCCCTTTATTGAGGAACCTATTCTAGAGGATATTGGCTGATTTATTCAATCATGTTTTATGGGTTATATATTTATATATTGAAATAAAGAAATTTTTATTTTCAATTCAAGACTAAAATCAAAGCACTAAAATTATGTGACTTGGCCAAATTCTGTTCTCACAAAAAGCCAGATAAAAAAGTAGATATTTAGCATTCTCTTTTTGGTTTTATGAAAATTTTGTAATTGACTCTTTGTTTGCATTTTCGGAAACAATGGTAGCAGATTCTATATTTGGAAACCAAATTATTTGGTGAAAAAAGACATATTAAATATTGCAGGTCATAATAAAACATCTGTGCGTGATTTTGAAAATATTCAAAATTACATTTTCTTCAAAATGACAGGTTATATATATAGATCAATTTTTTATTATTATTTTGAAAGTGCATATAGTGTGCTAACTTATGGAAACAAAATTCTTTATGCAAAATATAAGTATAGTCCACTTGTTCATAACTAAAACTCAACATTCACTTACGAACCTTGTGTGTGCATTTCCACATTTAGAATCAAGCCCAATCAAAACCTCGTAAGAATACAAGGTCTGGAAAATATATGTATTACCAAAATCAATAACAGACAAAATATAATTAAAGGAAGGATTGTTGTAACAGTACAAAAGTTCCCAAAGTATTCTTAGCAGGATTGCTTACAAAAGCTACAACACATGAGTTTTATATTTATATTCACCTTTGAAACAATTTTGTACAACGTTCTTTTCAAATTTAACCTTTACAAAAAGGATAAGGCAACATAAATATGTGAATGTGTTGAAGTCTCACTAATGTATAAGCTGCAAATTTCAAAGGGCAAGTAAACATGGTATAAACTATTCCATCACAAAAATAAAGGAACGATTCTCGAAACAAGGTTACAAAGGCATCTGGGGATCACAAATTTTTTGACAAGATACATCCCATAAATTAAATGTGTATCTTTGGTTTAAAACTTAAGAATCATACCCACAATAAAATTGATAGGAATATAGCATTTAATAGGTTATAAATAAAATGCATAAAAGTGTGAGATTTACTACAATTTTACGAGGGGCATTTAAAAGCAGAGATTCATTATAGTTTTAATATTCACATTTATGTACATAACTCATATATAAAATAAAAAGATTGTACCAAAAGACAGAATACACAAATACATTGGATGTTGACACACGAACTACTTAGATCCACAAAGAACAATATAAATTAACACACCATAGTAAATAGATTGAACATTATAGAACATCTATAACCTATACTGATAGAAAGAGAGGGAAACAAAAGAGGACAATGAGTTGGATTGGTGAACCCAACCAACCAACTCATTTTCCTTCAAAAAAATTAGAGAATCAATGAGATGCGAAAATAATGAAGTGCAAACTATGGCACAATATTTCCATTAGAGAATTTCGTAGTGTTACATTACAAAACGAAGAAATGCATATGTAGTGGACTAGGATTTCTTTCACATTCAGGTGAAAATTGTAGTAAACCAACTGTCAAACACTACCTACACACGACTTGAAGCAAGAATCGCACACAACAATTTCCACAAGTTACTAGGATAGTTAAAAGTGAAAAATAGACTCTTAATAATTGATATAAACATAGAGTAGAGAGAGGCCAATTGAAGCTATAGTGTAGTATGCGAGTACTTAGAATTGCATTTAAAGGGAGATAAGAAAAGAAAAATATTCTCTAGATTTAAAGAAACTAGAATTTCTAAAACAATCATCATCTAACATAAAGTGTCTGATACAAAGCACAAAATATTTAAAAAGGAATAGATAGTACAAGAACATGATTCCTTTGGTACAAATCACCGAAAAAATGATTCCTTTATCTTTGGATGAACAAAGAAAAATTATCAAAGATCAGACATCATGAGGCATATTTTCTCGATTACAAGATTAATAGCTATAATGTATATTTTTTTTCTCCATACCAACAATTCTAGTGATATCATATTACATTTGTCTATAAGGAAAATAAAATAAGTAATAGTGTAGCTATAAGATTGGTTACTTTAGTACATAGGGAAAAAAAACATTGTTTGCTCTCACTCGTAGCAAAAAAAAATGAAGTTTTTTTGGTAAACAAAAAAATATATGGTACAAATTTGTACAAGAACAACTTTGTGGAAGGAATATGCATGTCATTGTGACTAGTACTGGCAGAGTTCTTCTACAATTGATAGAGTTTTTCCAAGTGGCAATGCAACAAAATTTGAGTTTGTCCAACTAAATTTGTGATAATGAGTAACAGGTAAATATTGGTGCAATAAAACAAATGCTAATACAAGATTTATGTTATTCAAAGTATTCAATAAATAAATGAACTTATCAATGATGTGTTGTTGTAGGAAGACACATACATTAAGAACAGTGAATCCAGAGGAATCGGTGTTGAACGAAAGATTTTTTAGAGTGGCTTGATGTCAACAATTATGTTATTGATTGTCAAAGTGAAAATGCCATGAACAGAGAGATTTCACAAATTGAACACTGTGGATGACATGTTTTCCATATATTCTTGGAAACTTGTGGCAACGATTATTGGACAGAGTTGTTGGAGTTGCGGCATTTTTAATTTGAAATCTATTTTTATGTCACATGTCTCTAGTATGCAATCGACAATGGGATGATATGTAGTTATTGTACTTTCTTTGCACAACATGCAATTTGCTAAATTTGGAAGCATGAGATCTGAACATTGAGCACATATTTTCTCATAGGGTGGTGATAAAACATTCTTTGGTTTGAGTGTCCCTTGTACCTATTTCAAAAGCGAGTATAATTATTAAGGTTTGATATGGTTTGATAGACAAAATATAAGGATTTTGAATAGAAGACTAGATGTCCATAGAATGTAAAAGGAAAAAGCAAGTAAAAAACTATGTTGCTGATTTAATGAACAACAACAGATGTCCTTTTGCACAGCTATCATTAAGAACATCAATGAAAGTTGTTGTTACAGATCGTAGAATTTGACATCCTTTTGGGCCAATTCTGACAATATTCTTGAATAGGTAAAGTGTTTTGTTTTTGGATGCAATATCATGCTTTATCACCAACAAGTCTTCTTTGTAAGTTTCATTCAATTGCACCTGTCATTGGATGCAAACTTTTGAGTATTAGAGTTATGGAATATTGCAATTATGAAAACATAATGTTTTCTTTTTATGTCATTTGACAAAGTAAGAAAAATCATAGCAATTTGTTCAATGTGAAATAGAATTTGGAGAATATTTTCATGTAATAATTGACTTAAAGTAGCTGTATCATGGATAGTCTCACCATCTTTGATGTTGATCTCAAATCGTCTGTTTCTTTGGTGGCATGCTATAACAACAGCTTCAACAAAATTGACTGGATATGTCTCATTTGACATAAGAAGTTTTTTTTTTTTTAGTTGTATCCGGAGCTAGTCTACGATTGTTATAAACTTGGGGCACTATTTGCACAGAACTTTTTTTCAGTTAAGACTATACAAATTTTTGCATCTACTCTCTCATAGACCCATTTGATTCTCACTGCAAATTTTGTAATAAAAATGCTTTTGCCAAGACAAAGCTTGTCACAGAATCGGTCTATAAGACTATTGCTTATATTGACTGTAATTTCCAGTTGACCACTTTTGTCTACCAAATATGCATGCACTAGTTGCGTTTTGATTGGTGAATTTGGATTTCTGGTTTGCCTTGGCCCATACACTACAAGGACATCACCTGCAAAAGCATTTTTGTGTCCACCTATGCATAATTGTATAATTGAGCAAGGAATGGTTTGCACAATTTTTAATCTGTGCAATTTTAACAAAAAAATAGTTAGTGTTCATAACGTCACATTTGACATAAAGCAGTAGTTTCTTGGAAAACTGCATATTGCTAAATTGAGTAGGCAATCTCACCTCTTTGTATCTTTCTCTTTTGTCATTTGTGCATCTAGTAGTTGGGAACTAGGCTTATTTTTTTCCATGGTACCATGAAATATGTCAATGATTTGCTGACATTAGTTGCAAAGGAATAACTTAAAATCTGACATAATTGTATAAGAATAAATGAAAAAAATGGAAAAAATAGTGTAAAAATAAAAAAGGTTTGTGACATCAAATGATTTATTTTGCCAATTTTTTTGTTTCCAAAGCTGTAAAGAATATAGAATGTTTTGTTTTGTTTTGTTTTTTTGTTTTTGTTTTTGTTTTTGTTGTTTTTGTTTTTTGTTTTTGTTTTGTTTTTCTGTTTTGTTTTGTTTTGTTTTTTGTTTTGTTTTGTTTTTTTTTGTTTTGTTTGTTTGTTTGTTTTGTTTTTGTTTTGTTTTTTTTTTTTTTGAGGAAAAATCGTAATTTTATTCATAATGAGCAAAATTACATGTTGTAGATGCTAAAATAGCACATGCTTTATAACTTTTCCTAGTACATAGGATCTAAAACAATAAACTAAAAACTATCTATTCTTTCCTACCTTTCTTTTTTTCCACTTTCCGCCAACCACTAGGGTTGGGAGTGGATGCTACAATAGACACTTGAGCCTCTGTGGAAATATATGGATTTTCTTTGTCAGAATCTAGACTTTCTGTTGCGTCTGATCGCTTGCTGCCACCAATTTCTTTCCCCGAAATGGGTTGTTCACTTTGCTGCTGTGGAGTGAAAAATATAGACTATTAATGTTGATTTGTTGTTGATTTAATTTGTGCAATGCCATTTGGAAAAAAGTTGAAATACAATCAACATATCTTGTAAATGAATTAACATAATAGTGAATTGAACATTTTTTTTTATATGTTTTTTGTTGATTGTCAAGATTGAAACAATAATAAAGGCAAAGCATAGTTGTACATTGGAAATTGGTACTTGTGATGTATGTAAGGTGAATATCTATCTATTTAAAAATGACCAATTTTGTTAGAGGTCATGAATTTTGGAGGCAAACAAATATGGAGAAGAAGGAACCAAAATCCAAAAGATCAAAAAGAAAAACAATGCAATGAGAAACAATTGGTTTGTCTGTAATAAGAAAAGGTTTGAAGTGCGTTGTAAGATGTAATAAAATATTGATTGATGGAGAAAATGAATAAGAATAGCTCTAGAAACAATTACTATAGTAAAAGAATTTTGATAAGAAGAAACTACAACAACAATTCCATAAACATTATATCAAATGCCCGTAGTGGCAGTAAACTGATGTACAAAATTACTCTTAGCCCTAATTGTTGGTATATTTCTATTGATTTAGAGAATTTGTTGTTCATATCTTGTTACAATTTTTTGAATTTATGCATAAATGCACAATTCATAACTATAGTACATAAGGAAGAGAAAAGCGAAGCAATCGATGTTGTTTGTGGGGAGAGAAGTGGAAATATACAATCTTTTGAAAAGGGAGCATTCGTATCAATGTTCAATGATTTGTGGAAAACAAATTGATTGGAGATTTTAACTAGCACATGATTTAGAAATTAAAGGAGGTATTTGAAGGCTAGTGCATAATGTGTTTCAGACACAACAGGTGCATGAAGAGGAAGAAATTATTGGAAGAACAATTATTTACTCTGTTGTTCAATAGATTAAAAACTAAATGAGGAGTTGTATACAATAGACAATTCAAAAATCAATGTACATTTTAAAGAGCAGTGTAGATATTGATATAGATGTAGTAAATATAGCTAAAGACTGAACAACAAGACACATACAATCTTTTAAAAAGGGGCCATTTATATCAATGTTCAATTATTTGTGGAAAAAAAGAAAAATTTATTGGAAGTTTTATCTAACACGTGATTTAGAAATCAAAGGAGGTATTTGAAGGCTAGTGCATAGTGTGTTCAGACACAAGAGGCACAAGAAGAGGAAGAAATTATTGGAAGAACAATTATTTACACTATTGTTCAATAGATAAAAATAAATAAATGAGCAAATGTATACAATAGACAACTCAAAAATCAATCTACATTTTAAAGAGGGGTGTAGATATTGATATATATGTAGTAGTTATAGCTAAAGACTGAACAACAAGACACTTCCATATGTTAACCATGGTATACATCTTAACAATGAATATAAAATATTTACATTTATGACAATCCAAGTAGGTTGTGTGCTTGAGGGATCTAATGTGTAGAGAATTGAGTGTCAAAATCCAAGTGCGGTGATTTTTGGAAGTGTGGTTTGTGCATTATGCAAGGATAATGGAAGGAGTACAAACAAAGTAAAATGATTTACAATGTAAAAAGGATTATGTAATAATACAACATGGCATAGTTTCTTGTACCTGTCCTATTGTTCCATAGTTGATAGGTGTAGAGCATTCTTTATGTGACCGTGAGATAATGTGTATTGCATGCAATTGTTTCAGGCAGTAGGAAAACTAAGTTGAAATAATTTGGCATTAAATTCAAAGTTATGGCTATTGGATAAAGCAAGAGAAAAGTTATTAATATTGTAGATTTTCCAAGATGGAGAGCTTAAAGATGAATTTCAAAGTTAATTATTGTAATAGATGATGACTTATTTGTAGTATTTTTTCTAGCTTTTGAATAATGGTCTATAGATGAGATTGTACAAGTTGCATTTGTAAATCAAATTGAAATATGGGTTGAGTAGATGATTGATTCTCTAGCTATGATGCATATTTTGTTATCCTTGTTTTTTCAATTTCAAAGGTTTGAGAACATATATGAGCATTGGACATTTGCCTTTAGTCAAATTAACATTGGAGTAGTGGTTCAAGTGTACAATGAAGGTACGATGAGGCAAATAGTGCAATGGTTTGTCCAATAGACATCAAAAACATGGAATGAGACAGAAACTATTTGCAAGATTTGGTGGAAAAGGGAAACCAAATCTACAATTAGAATGTTTGTGTTTTCTACAAGTTTTTGTGTGATGATGAGGCTGTATTTGAATCATTTGATTTGACAACATTGTTGAATCACAAGTCAAATAGCTATCAATGAAATAAATAACATCAATTTAAGGAGAATGTTGATATATTGGTGCATATTTAATCCAAAGCAATCCATAGTCATGTTCAATTCCTCCACTCTCGAACTTTGTGATAGAAAAATAGTCTTCCACTTACAAAAATAGTTAATTATTTTTTGTGATCAAAGTGCACATGGTTGAGATTTTGTGTCTATAATAGCGACTATAAATAACTGGGTGACTTCTGATCAACTTGTTAATGCATTCATTTGAAGTATCATTAAGTTAGTTTCTTGAACTAGTAGAAGTTTGTGTTTTCAATGCATCTATCAATGGTTCCCAAATGTGCTCAACACTAGTGTATGTAAAAAAAAATGTTGGTGGACCGAGTTGAGGTATCATTGCAAATATGTCTTTTCGTATGTTTTCAAAGTAGTCAGGAGAGGTGTGGATGATTTTTAGACATTTATATGCAATTGGTGATTGCAAATTTTTTTGAAGGTTGTTTTGATACTTGACATCTCTAGCAACTAGTTTTTTCCCTCTTAGCTCTCCTTTGTGAATGGAAATCCAAGCTGAACTGAAAACCTGGTCTATCATTATACGAATTTATTTAAAAAATATATTTGTAACGTGTGTTGAGAAGTATTCATACTTGTGCAATACTTGCCATTGTGAAATTTGTTGATAGGAGAAGCAATTGACCACACCAATAGGTTGACTAGAGTCATAAAACAATGTTGGGACATTAATTTCATCAGATAACTTTCCTTGGAAGATACCCAATGGCTTGTATCCTTCGGAAGGTGCAATTTGTAATATTTGTGTATCAAGAGAATGGATTAAGTGGGATTCTGAGTAACCATCATAAGTGTTTTTGGTTATGATTCTAAATCATTGTCAACACATGGTGAATCTGCTTCATGAACTTCTGGGCTACTACTCTCATGATTTTGTCTATGTTGATCAAAATGATCTTGCCACTCATTGTTTATCAATATTTGTTCATTTTTGTAAAGAGTTGTATTGCACAAGTTGCATAAGGCAACCATTACTTTTTTGGTCGAACATTTCTAGAAAAATATGCATTCTTGTATTCTATTTTTATTTTAAGCATTATTGCAATTGTCATGCAATCATCAGTACTTCTAGGTAGAGTTGTTTGAACTTTGTTTAAATTGGCAGGAACATTTATGATTGTGCCTGTTAATCCTATCTGTGATCTTCTGTAGCCAAGTTGTCGTATTTGTGCAAAGGTCATTCTTGGTGCCACCAATCTCTCTTATAAAGTTTTCAGCTCTGCAACAGAAAATAATTTTTGGTTTCGATGGATATGTTAAGGTGATGCAAATTTAGGCGATTTTCCATTGATTATTGTAGTATTGCAAGATTTGCAAATTTGTTCATTGGCTTTGATTGGTTTCCCCTCAGCTATAGTTGTGAGCGCATGAAAATTTGCCAATGTTTTATTGCACAAAAGCTGCACATCTTTCTCAAAATGGAATCTATCACAAATACAACATACATGGGTAGGTGTGTCTTGTATTTATTGCAAATATGCCTCAATTGACTTAATTGATTGCAAATGTTTTTTTCTGTTCTTGGGATCTTAAAGCACCATATGCACACATTTTATGTTTCAAATGATTCAAGTGACTACGATGGTTATTGGATTTGTTGGAAGGAGGAATAAATAGTGGCTTCTCATGTTGCTCACTGAATAATGAAGAATGAGACTCTTTTCTTGATAACGTGCAAGCTTTAGACAACCTAACATATTTTCTAATCGTTGATGTTTTATTGTTAATGAAATCATTGTCTATTTGGGTACATGGTGTAACAACATTGGATTGTAAGTGTAAATGATGTTTGGGTGTAATGCTTGAAATGACATTGAAATTTGGTGTTCCCAATATTTGTTGGGGAGGTGTATATATATTATATGAATCATTGACACTATAAACAATATTATTTTGAAAAAATGCATAAACATATGCATGTGATGTGGATATAGGCAAATGCATAAGATAAAGTGTTTTTGATGCAGTATTTGATGAGTAGAATCACAAAGAAATATCTCTGATACTTGCATCCTAAACGTAGATGTTAATATTAAGTATTTCACATATCCATTGGATTGAGAAATGATTTCACTCTATATGTCCATTTGTATATGGCATTGATAGGTTGATAATATAACTTTGCCAATTGTTTACACATTGCTCTTGTTCAATCATTTTGGTATCAAGTTGCTTTTCCAAGTATTTTTGCTCTAACATCATTATGATTATAGAAATTGTAGAAGGTTTGTTCATTTGTATTTTTCATGGCAAACATGTCAAACCAAGGTGTAACTGTGCAAATAGAATTGAACAATGAGTCATGAAAATCACCGACAATGTGATCATGAATCAAGAATCCTTGTTCTAACAACATTTGTTTAATGGACATCATGTCATACTGTACAGGAGAGTAATAATGTGCATGAATTCATGGAGCAATTGATATAGAATTTAGTGATACAATGTTCATTGTGCGATATTGAAGGAGTAGTTCAAAGTGGCCACATACAGGATTCTAGTTATGTAATAAAATATTAAACTAATAGCCATGGATATCTTGGTTGAAGCAGAGATATTGTTTTCCACTTGTCAATAACCAAACATTGACTGGTATTGACAACCAATTAGAAAACCATTTGATGCAAAAAGCATCTACCCACAAGCTAATTATCGAAGTGGTAGAATCAGAAGAAAGTGTAGACAATCCTTGCAAATATGTCTCAACATTAGTAACTCGATGGAGATCTTGAAGGTATTCAGAAGGCAAATCAGTATGTAGTGATTGCATTGCAGCATCATGTTCGTAATGTAAGCAATGGTGGAAGTGATTTACAATTCCTTGTCGTATTTCAACTCATGTATAATGGAAGTGAAGTAGAACAACAAAAGAGTCAAAAAGACAATCTCATGGGTAGTAGGAGAAATTTAACAATCTATGTAAATGGAATCTAGACAATCTGTAATCAATTTATTCAAAACATAACTCATGTAATGCAAAATAATTTTTTGTTGCCATAAATGGGAATAAGAAAATATGCAGATTGTTTGATGAAATTCCTGATTATAATGGAAGAAGCATTAAATACCTCGAGTATTATATCAACAAGTATTATTGGAGAAAATTATGAAATTTGCTATACAGAGTGTAGTCTGCTACCCTTGCCTTCTCCTTTGCCTCCCACCTTTTTTTTCTTTCAAATTAGCACAATTGTGAGTAGTTTGCTTTGTCACAAAGAAGACAAGGAAGAAGATAAAAGTAAATTCTTAAATCCATGAATGACCACTACACACTATAATCTACCAATATAATATTTGTCAACTTAAACATATTTCAAATATAGCAATATTGCCAAAAAAGTGAGTCTTTAAGTGTTATAAAATTCATAACATTCTTGTTATGGTTGGGGAGACCTCGACTCTCACTAAAAGTATGTTTATTAACATAGTTCTTGCAAGCAAATCGATGTCTAGGTATTATAATTTGAAAACAAAATAACAATGCCCCACAAGTAATGACATGCTTCAAAATAACTAAGACAAAAACAATGACAAGAAACATTGACAATAGTAATATATTGCATATAGCTTGCTTAAGTCTAACTCAGTGCATTAAAAAAAGTGTTACTAATCGTACCACATTGCAATATAAATATATTATATGCTTATATACATGAGGTAAACCAAGATAATATATCACTCTTATTCTCTTCAAGAGTAGACACCCCTAAGAAAGACAATGAAGGTTTATGCCAAACTTTGTCTAAAATGTCCAAGAAAATTGATATGGCAATATTTAAATCCAACAACTATCAATCACAAATAAGCAATGATCTAAGAGAATTCAAGCAATGATTTAGCATCATTTCAAAATAAGTGCATGAATGTAATACAAGCATGATATAAATAACTAGAACACAAAAGAGCGCGATGAACATTCAAACAAACAACAATGAGAGAACAAAGTTCACTAAAATGTTTGTTTTATCTATATGGATTCTTCTAAAATTGTTTGCCATAAACACTAACATTACAAGAAAAACGAAACTACATATATGAGTTGCATATAAATTTTCCAACAACATGCAACAAGTGTAACCACTATGTATGTTGTAATATAAGTAATTTTGGCTCCAAACAAATGCATTCATGCATTGGCGTCCAAAAAAATAAAAAACATCCATAAAGCACAAAAGCACTAGCAAAGTAGGAGTTTTAAGCTTAATATCATTGTTTTAGAAATTTATAGCCTAATGTCTTGATGTTTAGACTTTAAGTCTTATTACTAAATTCAATATGAATAAAGATATACTCATAGTTTGGCAAGCTATGCCATGTAAACTTTTGACTTCGCCAGATTGAAAAAAATAAATAAAAAGATAAAATAAAATAAAATGATTAATGTAATGTAATGTAAACAATTTGATTTGATCAAAATAAAACAAAGAGAAATCAAAATAAAAGTAAAAAATAACCAAATAAAAATAATCCCAAAACATACAATAATAAAAAAATGGCCCATGATATTAAGAACCCATAGTATTGAGCCATGGTATTCATGTGGCATATAGCCTATTTAAAAGGGAAGATTAAACGAGGCTAAATTCAATCTAATTTGGAATGTACAAAGAACAAGTTGGCAAATAAAATTTTTTAGAATCTTGTTATGACCCTACATAAAATACAATTATAGCATATATAAAATTTCAATATTTTTTTTTTTCAAGTGGGAAAACAAAAAACCATAATTTTTTAAATATATATATTCTATATATTATATATATATATATTGTATATATATATAATATATATTGTTGTGCAAGAATACAAACATGCAACTTGCCAAAATTTGTAATTTTCAAATATAGAGAATGTTATTTTCAAAGCAAAACTTAATTCAATTTTTATATTTAACATTTACACTATCCACCTATACATATAATATTTTTTAATTCAAACAAAATTTTAAATTCCCTCCCCATTATTTTGAATGACCAAAAAAATTCAAATTATCATACATTTAATCTACACTATAAGAGTTTTTTAATATATTCATTAGTGATAATTTTTTATTAGTATATATATAACATGAATATAACCTCTTATATCATAATATTAAAATATTAAATTTCCATTTAATAAGAAAAATTCTGATAAAAAATGTAAATATTACATAATAATATTAAAAAAATACTAAATTTTATCACATGGACTTTGTACTAAGTGCATTGAATCTTTTTCATCAACTCGCTAGAATTCATTGAACCTCACATTCGAATAGTTACTTTTTATTCTCAAAACCTACTTTATAAAAAAGAATTTTATAAATCCAATATATATGAGTATGTAGTACCTCATAAAAAGTTTGGTCCTCTCATCGTTGATGTCTAAATTTTTTATAAATCCAATATATATGAGTATGTAGTACCCCATAAATATTTCTGGTCCTCTCATCGTTGATGTCTCATAGCTAATTTTTTTTTTTTAATTATTTTGACAATTTTTAAATTTTTAATATAATTATTAATTGCAAGAACAAAGAGATGTATGTGGCAGGTTCTTTATTTTTTAATTTAAATTACTTACCTAATGCCCACAACGGATGCTGTGGTGGAAGATAACACATGCAAAGAAGAAGCACTGCTGAGTTGGGTTTGGTCGCGTGATGATGTGAGTGCGTCGCTGAGATGGCTCTGGTCACGTGATGAAGTAGGTGCACCGCTGTGCTGGCCCTATAATCATAGGGCGAAAACGGATTCGAGCAAGGGTGTGGATTATATGAAAAAAGTCAAAGCAGGATTCAACATATGGATCAGATTCCATAAAACGCTGGGATATTCATATTTCAAAATAGGGCAAGCGTAATTCCGTCTCTAAGCCCTTGCGCTAGACTAGCCAGGACACAAGATCCATATTTGGTGGGCACAAGATCTGATAGAGTCTAAAAAGTAACTTGTAACATATGTAGTCACAAATGTTCATCTAGTTTCTATAATGCTCAATAATACTAAAAAATCAAAATGTCTAGATTGCTCATCATAATAATGGGGAACTCAAGGAGTTGGAACCTACCTCGTTATTGATCTCCCATGTTAACTATCCAAGAATGCAAATCTCTATGCCTTATGCACCACCTTCCTTCCAGCCAATAGTTAAAGCCAACGCCAACCTGTTAGGTTGGACCTTCCTTCCAAGTAACAAAGGTGGAATCCACTGGTTTATATACAATGCTCCAACCACTTCTTTTAGTATAGGTCTCCATATAAACTACACTGACTAGAGTGGATTCGATAGCATCACTCGTAGCATGGGGCATGGGGCCTAGCTGGGGTCAAGGGAGATTCCATATTCCATAGTAGCTCCTGGTCATGAAGCGCGAAGGCACCAAAGATTTCTGTTTTGGGATCTACCCGAGCCATAGTTAGGTAAGTTCATCGGGAATGTGCCCCGGGGAGGGATACTAAGTTGGTAGCCCAACCTTAAAATAGAGAGAGATAACCTAACTAAAGGGAAATAAAGAAGTCAATCTCGTTGCATTCCTTTTCTAACGATAGGGCCTAGTTTGACACCCCCAACCCCCTCAAGGGGGGAACTTATCTACTTGTTCGAAAAAGAGTTCCAACAATCAATCGTGTTGGTAAGTACATCACCTTGGTAGGTCTTTCTCTCAGATCAACAACATGAGAGCGGCAATAACTAGCCAAGAGAGCGACCACAAGAGAGTGGCAACCACTTGACTAAAACTTAACTGCACTATACAACTGCTCGGGGAGCGAGTGAATCGAGAACCTAGAATATGTTTCTTTTCTTAGAAGAGCTATAGGGCTGGTAGGGTAGGCTAGTAATATAAGATGCTCATTAGGCCAGTAAGAGAAGATGCGACTGGTAGAGAAGATGTCGCTGTCAAGACGAGATGATGGAGTGCCTAGGTACCCTATTATCATGTTAACCTAGCTAGGTCACTGGCACTGTTTTGGTCAAGAGTGCCTCAGGCCCCTATAGTTTAGTGATGTCCTACAGACTATAAAATTATTACCCCTGCATGGGGTGCGTCTGATAATTCAACCATTGGTCGTTTTGGCCTGCTCTGTTATTGGTACGTAAACCACTGCTATTGATACTGACCACAAATATGTAGCATATGACCTTGCCTTTGCTAATGTGCAACAAGCTAAAATGAAGTATACAGTTAAAAGGAAACAAGCATGTAAGTGCAAAGGAAAGCAATTGAAAGCGACCAACAATTGTAAATAACAAAGAACAATTCATTCTAACAACAATTTGTGAAAACAAGACATTAGATATGGGAGAAAACAAACAATTAAAACAATTAACCTTTTTGACCAAAACACCACTACCATTACCACACCCCACTGCCTAACAAAACGGGAACCAAATGTTGCACCCACAACCAACAACCTGCAACATAATCTAGTTAAAAACCATATAACAAAAAATTTCAAAATCACAACCCAACAAACTCAGAAGCATAAAAATAAAATTATTGAAATACCTTGCAAAAGGGCTCCCGCATCTACTTCTCGTAGAGTCACTAGACAACTCCTGAGCATACCCTAACTTTATACAAAGCACTGCCCACCTAAATTCCTTTTCGGCACTGACAAAAAAAAGAAAAGGGGGAAATTTTGAGGTTCAATCACACCAGACACCTCCCGACCATATCCTAGCTTTCTCCAAAGCACTACCCACTTAAATCCATATTCAACAACAAGAAGCACATGCCAATCAACCTGATAACGCTCTAACACCAAGACCTTAAACCATCAAAGACACTATGGAGTGGGAGGGATGAGGGCTCAACGAAACAAAGACGATGAAAACGGATTTCTGGCGAACACCAAGGCAATGTAATGAGATCTGGTAGTGAACAAAATTTTATCAAGCCAATTGAATGCCGAGGACGCTTCAGAGCCCCGAGAAATATTTTGCGCCGCTGCAGAGCAATCGATAAGGTGTTCACTAAATGCAGCGTGTACCATTTATTTGAAAATAGTGCAGAAATTATGAGATCACCGGTGCCTGCTACTCTTTCATCTGGTTGAAATGGGCCATTGTGTTTCAAAATGCAGTAAAAGTAGTGACATGGTATCAATTTATTACATAATAAATGGGCTCCTCAATCTACATATGAATAAAAAGTCTCTGTTATCCTTTTCACCAATTCCAAAGCGATTACATGATTGTTATGCTTCTTAACCTGCAAAGTAATACCGAACAGAGAATATGCGAAGAAAAGATACCCAGAACACAGAATATGCGAAGAAAATATACCCAGAACACAAAATAGCAATGGTTTTATTACTCAGAGAGAAATGTTCACAAGCCTCTTCGAGGGGGCAACCTCCAATAGAGCAGAGCTCGATTACAAAAC
>APFE030303384.1:0-34168 GCA_000404065.3 Pinus taeda
TGCCTTCTCTAATGAATCAGGTTCCCAAAGGCGAACATCATGTTGGATATTATCCTTTAAAGACCCTATGAACACATCATCCTATGCTCCTCTGGAATATCTTTTACCCTTATGTTCAATTTTTGGAACTCCTCAATGTGCTCCATTATTGGACCCTTTTGTTTGAGACTTATCAATTGGCTAAAAAAAGTGTTGCTTTTTGTATCCGCATAATGTGCCATCAATTCTTCGGCAAAAAAATTGCCCAAGTGACAATTTGTTTATGAGAGAAAAGCCATCGATACCATACAAACTGATTGGGTTCCAAAATATAAAGTTTCAATGCATACATTTTGTGTGTTTTGCAGTGTTGAAAATATCGGTTCGGGAAAATATCGGCAAGGGTCCAGAAAATATCTTATCGGCAATATCGGTGAAAATATCAGAAAAATATCGGCAAATATCAGCAAGCATAAAAAATGCATAATATATTCATTTTTTTTCTTCAGATTTTTAAACATATAAAGCAATAACAACATGAAATAAACACATTGGCACATAAATATGAAGAAAACATTGATATATATGATGTCAAATAGAAATGATACATCAAAGGCGATACCAAATCTTGCTGATCCATGATAATTGTCCATTCAAGGACTCAAATGTGGAGAACCAATACAAAATGACATTACATATGTAAAAGTATCTCATCATCATGAGTTATATGTAGCATAACAAATAAAACTAGCACCTATCTATTTGAAATCACTGCCCTCTCCCCCTTTTACGGGAAAACATAATGGGATGTTTGCCAGACCTACCCCTAGTAGTAGAAGGCCCTGACCCTGCCTCTGCACCTAATTTCAAATAATGAGTGCTAGTTATGGGGCTATGCTTTCTTATATCTATAGCAGATGGTGTTGATGTTGATTCTCCCGCAGTGTCCTCCTCCTCCTCCTCCTGCTCCTCCTCTGAGTGTTGCTCCTCCTTCAAGTCCTCCTCCTCTTGCTGCCCCTGTTCTAATGTATCATCTGCCACTGGCTCCAACCATGAAGTTGACTCCTCCAAGATGGGCTCCTCAGACTCCACCCTCCACTGAGACAATACATCAATATTGTCTAAGGAAATGGCATTTGGATCCATTGGTGACTATATTTTCCTCACTCGAAAATGGATGTTGTAATGCACATACACCAATTCGTTGAGGCGTGCGAACTCCAACCTGTAAGAGTGTTAAAAAAGGAAATGAGTCTTGACTCTTGACTCTTGACACTTGAAGGTCGTAAATTAAAAAATAAAAATTACGATAAGTCTAATTGCTCAACTGAAGGATGGAGCTCAAAGTTATACATGTTGCGCTTTTTTGCATGTATTTTCTCAAATACACTCCAATTGCGCTCACACCCTGAAGAGCTACATGTTTGACTCAAGATTCATATGGCCAATTTCTGCAAGTTCGGTGCCCTTGCACCATAGCTTTGCCACCAAATATCTACAACAAAATAATGAAATAAAAAATTCAAAAACTTAAAACATAATTAAACTTTCAAATAAAAGTTACATAATTGAATTAAAAAAAAATAGAATTATAAGTAAGGAAATTCTAAATTGAAAATTCTAATTTCTAACGAGTGATGACTTGTCACTTACGTGGCATGAAGAGGGTCCTTTCCCTAATAGCATCATCAAAGCCAAATAGGCCAACACAATCCCGATAAGGCTGTATCTCGCGATTGATTTTGCTACGAAGCTTAGGATCAGGCACCATCCTTTGAATACAGGAATGGAGCCCTTCCATCACCTCGCCATCAAAATCAAAGTTGCATTTGTATGAAAATGCAGGGTTGAGGAAGAGTGCTGCTGCATGAATGGGTCGATGAAGCATCCCTGTCCACCGACTATCAATGACATCCCATAACATCATCTGCCTATCAAGGCCAACAGAACCCTTGTCTGCATAATAGGAACGAATGTTCTCCTTGGCCCTATCCATGCCCTCATACAAATAAGCCATTGCAGGCTTCTCCCCATCCACCATTCTAAGAACCTCTACTATAGGTTCACTAACTGCACATGCTTCTTCTATTCCATGCCAAATGTCTCCTGTTGTATCTACAATTACGCCAGTCATCAGACACAAACATTTGCTTCAACTCGAACTGACATCGAAGCAAAGACTTAAGAGTAATAAAGGTTGTGGCAAAATGTGTGATGGCAGGACGCCACAACTCCTTGTTTCTAGTGAACCTCCTCATGAGGCTAAGAACAAAAGCATGGTTATAAATAAACTTGGGGATGCTCCTAGCCATATCAACCGCCTCCTTGATGAAGGAGAGTTATTACATATCCTCAAGCAACAAATCGAGACAATGTGCTGCACACGGAGTCCAAATCAATGTGGGATGCCTCTCCATAAGCATTTTGCCGACAGACACATAATTAGCTGCATTGTCTGTTATGACTTGCACCACATTCTGCACACCAATCTCCCGAATGAACCCATCTAACAAATCACATATCGTTGCTGCATCTTTGATATGTTTTGATGCATCCAACGATTTAATAAACATGGTACCTTTAGGACAGTGTACCAAGAAATTTAGAAGGGTCCTACCCTTCCTATCTGTCCAACCATCAGACATCACTGTGCATCCAGTAACTTCCCGTGTCTTTTTCAACTCCGCCAATATAGAGTTGATGTCCTGCTTTTCTGCTTGAAGAATTGGCTCCTGCAACTCCTCATATGTGGCACTTTTGTACCCTGGGCCCACAACAACAATAGCATCACTCATTGGCTGCCAAAATGGATTGGTTTTGGTGATGCTGAGAGGTAAGTCGCTCCAGAAAATACACCTCCCCATGACTCTATCTGCTTCTTGCTTCTCCTTCTTTTTAACAAGCGATTTTATGCCAGGGTGTGCTCCAGGTCCTGTTCGTGGAACAAAAAATGATGACCTCGCAGTCGAACTAGCAGTAGCAGGTGATGGTGTGCCAGCTGTGGAGCCCCTCCCACTAGGGCCACTACCCTCAACATCAAAATTAGGAGAAAATATCCCGAAAGATCTACCTGCACGTTCAACTTTGTTTCTTTCTGCCTCTTCCTTCTTTTTGTCCTTTTCATCAATTGCCTCAAGAGCTTTTTGTATAAGCTCCGGACTAGAAACTGTACAAACCCCAACATCATGTTCACTGAGTCTAGCAAGATGGTATTTCAGTCGTGTAACCCCACTTGTCATCCTGGTCCCACACAAGTTGCATGTAAGATATGCACAATTTGTCCCACCATCAGGGTTCCCATACTCCCAAAATGGGTCCAAGGCTTTTGGCATATTTGTATTTTGTAGTGGGCTAACTCAAACCCAAGTTGCCAGAACATTGATCTGCTCTTCACCTTGGTTTCAAAAGAAAAATTGTTTAACAAATTCACCGCAGATTCTTTCGAGATGCGACAAAACTTAGTTCCAGCTCTATGTCTTCATACCGCGATGGAAATCAGCTTCTAGATATTTGTTAAGCAGTTCACTAAGCTCTAAAGCAAAAAAATATTACAAGGAAGACTGCATGGAGAGCCCTTATGGATAGAATTGACATGCTTAATTTCAACAAACCTTGAAGAATTGAATAAATTTCCTCCTCAGATAGGGGCCTTGATATACTTTGAATATTTTTTCTGAGTTTTACTCTAAACTTTTCAATGTCTCTGTTACAGAATCACCATCCAAAATTGTTTACTGGGCATTTTTGAGCTGACCTACATGAATATGAACCTGCTCAAGCACCCTCTTCACTGCTTGGAATTTATTAAATTTTTCCATTTATAGCCATTCTTCAAGGTGTCATGAGAAAAATTGCAATTGTAACAGCCATAATCCTAAATCCAGTAGAAGATAACTTGACTTGATAAAAGATAAACCATTAGATTGACTAACTGCGAATTTCAAGGACTGTTGATTCAGGCAACGTTCCAGAAGCGCACACTAATCGCTGGTTTTGTCCAGCATAGATTTGCCAAATTGAAGCTTGGAATCCAACAATGTATCAACACTGAGTACTATGTTTGCTTCTTCGTAATGGGAATTACACTTATTGATCCACACTTTGAACTTGAGAATACCAGGTTGAGATTTCAAAGATAAGGGACAAAAAACATGAATGCATTCCTCATCAAAATCTGCTCGAAGTTGTTCACATATGAGAGGGTTAATAATCACCGTAGAATCCGGATGTATTTATACCTTTAATACCTGCAATGAATGTTTGTGGAAACATAGAAGACAATTGATCAAAACGAAATCTCCATCAAGAAGTCCAAGGTCAATTACTTCACCTTCACTAGCAAAAGAGTCAAAATCCACAAAAAACCTCCCAAAAAAAATACTATCTCAAATTGTTACTAACTTTCTACAATAAAACCCCATCAATGCAATGAACAACTGTAACTATTCCATATCTCATTGCATACAGTTTGTTGTCTTCTTTACAGAAGCTCATCAAGACATGCCTTTGTGCATGTATTTGTTCAACAGTGCATTGAGGAAACGAGATGCACTGTTCTTGCATTGCGTATACATTTCTGCAATGTTTTTTTTTTTCACCAAGTCATATAATATCAGAGAAGTTTGGCTTCAGATAAAATCGATTGTCACGAATGGTAACTGTAATTTCAGAAGGGTGATTGATAAGCCTGTTCGATGTGACCAGTAACCAATACCATGAAATCTTGTACCAGCTGCATTGATAATCTGAAAAGGAGAACCTGTGGCTTCTAAAACTCTGACAGAAGATATAATTCCGATCACAGCAAAGTCAAGCTTTCCATAAGAATTGATATAGCATAGCCTCCATTTAAGGCTAGGCCACCTCAAGAAATTTGTTCACCCATGAACTTACCTGGCAGAATTAACCTCTGCACTGTCTCTGAAACCAGAAGTGGATTTTGGGAGAGGGTCTAGACGATGAGCAGTTTTTTAACAAAGGGGTGCCGCAATCCATCTGAACTTGCCACGTAGGAAAAATGGTTTTGGTGAGACAGCCATTGCGGAACCCCCCTCTTTGTTAAATGTTGAAAAGCACAAGGGTTGCGCAATTGAATTATGGTCGTTGATTTTCAAGAGCCAACACCCTCCGTTGAAAATTGATGTCATTTTAATCATTTGGAAGCCCTGTCTTCATATTTGCTAAATGTGATAAACATGATAATGCATGGCATGAGTTTGTGCCCTTTACTGTGCTTCCAGCCAAGTCTTCCTGCAACAATGGCTTAATACCATATCATTCCAGTTCCAGAAAAAACCTTCGAAACCACATCTTTGTTCTCAGATATTAAAGATAGTATTTTGTCTCAGTTTTTATATGTTGTGGGTATTATCCCACATTTGGGCAAGGAGAAACAATGTAATCCCGTTATGTACTTGGGTACCCTCATCTTATTTTGACGCTTAGTGCATGCAGTTCCTCTTGTGGGTCTCTCCTTAGCTTGTATCTTGATGTGTTGGCTTGTACTTGGCTTAATACGTTGGTCACATAAAATTGGAGATTGGGCCACCAAGACCAATATTTTTGCAATAAATTAATATTTTAAATAAAATATTTTTATAAAAAATATAAGATTATATTTTTTACAAAATTAAATTCATTTAAAAATTAAAATCAATATTAAAAATTAACCCAGCAACTGGTATAGGAACCCTTTTGCTCAACAAATTTACATGTCTCAAAATTAGCCAAAAAAATGAATTAGCAAAATTTAGAAAATAACAATAATAAATTTTCTTTTTTTCTTTACATTAAATACATAAAATCATGATTACATGAGACACTATGAAGACAGAACCTAGTTACATTTTACAACATGTAGTTTCTTTCACCAATATTCTTCTAGTTTCCAAGATCTGGAGGAGCAATTCTCTTAGAGTTATTTTGTAGACAAAGATGTCGAGATTGCCAGGAGAGGTTGTACGAGTTGGCAGTTTAACATATTGAGATTTCTAGTTGTAGAGCGAATTGCAGGAAATTAGTGCGATTGTAGGAAAGACAGATTGCAGGAATTCACAATGTGAATTGGAGGAGAGACCGTGTTAGGTTGCAGAGGGAGGCCGTAAGCCTTCCAATGGTTAGATCGAATTGTGGAGGTGAAGAAATATATTTCTGGAGCTTTGCCGGGGTTTGGCAAGCAATATTGTAGTATTTATCAATTGCAAAATTTGTTGAAGATAATAATAAAACCCTCAGATCTGAAGAACTAGTTTTCCCTTCCGGGTTTTTCCAAGGACATTTTGTCCAACAATATTGCATCCATTTTATGATTTGTTTTCTATCAATGCTTCCGTAGTTGATTTAATTGGTGAAATTTGCAGTTGTGCTTTATTCATTATTTGCAGTGAATAATTTGCTGGGACAATTAATCTTTTTAAAGATAGGAGAATAATAACTAGATTAACTGCAATTGATTTTTCATAGGTTGAGCCAAGTGATCATCACAAACTGCTTTTAGATGTCCCCTCTGATTATAATGCTCAACTCCCATTGTGCTCAACTCCCATTGTGTAGGTAGAAGGTAACTAGGGCCGTCCTATGAATATCGGAAAGGAAGAAAGATTTTCATATATTGATAATTACTTGTGATATTCTTATGTTCTTATTAACTTCTTTGTGTTCTTCCTTTGTCTTCTTCTCATCAAACAATGATCAAAACAAAGACACGAAGATCATGGACACCAAATGTAAGCATTCAGCCAGGGCTAAAATCCCTATATAAGGGAAAACCAAGTCAAAGAACTCTTCCTTTCGTAGATTCAAAATGAGATAGACCAAGACCCTAGATCAATAGACCTTAATCCTCCACCAAGTCAACTTTCCAAGATGATTTAGTAGTCTCTTTTTATCCAATAACTTCAGCCCAACAACAATCCAGAAATTCGACTTCCCAGCTACAAAATTTCGATGCCCAACTGCAAAATTTCGGCCCACCTTTAGTCTGCAGTTTTCGACCCCTCCAGTGGTTTCACAGCTTGACATGAGAGAGAGAGAGAGAGAGAGAATTTCGACTTCTTATCCTTGAGTGAGACCTCCTTCTTCGCTAGCTCTTTCGTCTTATTTCCTTCAAATTCGCACCTTTTTTGACTGCAAAAGTTGCAGATTGAACTTGATGAGTAAGTGACAAATGAGGTCGAGTTGCTGCCTTTATATAGGAGCTTTTGCCCCTCTATTTACGTTGATTTGTTCAGTTTGAGGCTAACTTGGTGGAGGAGCCCTAATTGACCTATTTTACAATAAAATAAATTTCTTCCTTGACAAATAGAGACCAAGAAGGGTCTTTTATAATATGACATGGACAAGGACACTTGACATAAACCCTAGAAGCCTTCAATGGAGGCTTTGACCTAAAAACAATTGACCCATGCATGAAACCCATGCTTTAATAAGTCAATTTCTTTAATAAGTCAATTTCTTTTTCTTTCTTGTGACAAATATATTTCATTATGACTCGGATACAATTGGGAAGACCGACACTAGTTACATTTTTCAATACTCCCTCTTAACTAGGGAGTTATTCATAATTACATATATATAGAGGTAAATGGAAGATCTCAAAATGAACTACAAAAAGTTCTAGCACACTCAGTGCTGCAGAGTAGATACTTGACTAGGGTATTCTATCTAGGTGGGACTAAGATGGACTCAAGCTTTCAACCATTCTAGGTACCATCAAGCTTACTAGCTAACCATCAACCCAGGGATCTAGGTGCATATCCAATGTCGGAGCTCTATGACCAACGCCACCCTCCCTCTTTGGGATCTGGACATCAAAACACAGGGCGACCATATGTCCTCCCAAGCATCTTGCCATTAGATGCTTCACCTCTCCTTATAACTAAACCAAATATATCCTATTTGTCCAAGCATGCTTTCAAAGTGTTCATTCTTCTTATGGAGAGATTTACCTGTACAAACACAACCCCAACCAATAATAAACTTTAAAATATACAAGAAAACACATACCTTCGGGGTCCTCATTCATTCAAATGCTGCTTATCATCATCAAATGACAACTTGTCGGAAGCTTTCTTCTTCTTTCATTTCTTCAGCAGCACGAAATACATCCACATATCTTCTCAAGTCTTTTGTTTGCAACTTCATGAACATTTACTAATAGTACTTTCAAAGTATTCACTGTTATAGTGTGCCTTCCCTCTCAGCTGGGGAGATATACCCTTTCTTCTATCTAGGCTCCCCCTCAACTTAGGGAAATCAACAACTTCCTTCTATAACATAGGAGAGCATTTCATGGCTCCATTCCTTCTTACGACATCAAAGTCATCTTGATCATCATAACTTCTTTCATCATGCTTACCAAAATTAGCAAGTCATCTTCTGTTACGAACATCTTCAACATCTTGAAGATTATGTACTTGCAAAAATTTAATGGAAAGTACAACCAAAATACAAGCATGAAGTTTTAACTATATCAGAGTCATATTATCATAGTGGAAGCATTAGAACATTCAAATTTTAGATTATAAACCTAATTAGGTGTATAATCAACAAAGCCTTAGATATAATTAGATTTCATCTTTGAGACACAAGCCTCAGATATCAAATAACAATCCTACTATTCATCTAAGGTTTCAACAATTTGCTTTTATGTCAAACTCTACTAGGGTTAGTAGCAATCCCTAGATTCTATTAAAACAATATCAATCTCTACTAGGGTTTTGTTCTATAACTTAGATCGACAAGCAAGTTAGCATGCATATGCATCTCTAGGGTTTCATCATCATATACTATATACTCATATTAACACTTAGGTAAACCCTAGATACAATACATTAAAGTTAGAAGCTAGGATTTTGATTATGTGGAAAAGTATACACCTAGGGTTACATTCCAAGGATCTCGTTTAATACAAGGGTTTTGCTCATAAACCTTAATTTACCAAACCCTAAAAATCTAGGGTTTTGGCTTATAACCTAGATAATGACAACAAACCCTAACATGTCACAATTTTAAAGATTAAGGGTTTTGGACAATAACAATAAACCCTAAAAAGGATTTTATAATTATGCCAAAACCTTAAATATTACAAGAATCGTCTTTTCATCATTGGTTCTTTATCAACAACCCTAAGAGGACTAGGGTTTCAACATTATTGTGAACATATCCTAAGTAAGGATAGAATTTATTGTACAAACCCTAAGTAGACTAGGGTTTCATCAACATACCCTTAGGTTAGGGTTTTTACAGGGAACCCTAAAAGTTAGGGTTTCATAAACAAAATAGATAATATGATGGGGGTACATTCAATCAATTGATTAATCACCCAAACAAGAATTCTCATGATTCAAAAACCTAAACATGAAAGAGTTAGTAATGTAGAACAAACCTTAAAATGATTGTACCTTAATATTAAGAGGAATTATTATAAATCATACTTTGACTTACTTCTTTACAAACCTTGTAGGGTTAACAACCCTAAGAGGACTGGGGTTCAACATTATTGTTAACATATCCTAAGCAAGGATAGAATTTATTGTACAAACCCCAAGTAGACTAGGCCCTAGGGTTTCATCAACATACCTGTACGTTAGGGTTTTATAGTGAACCCTAAAAGTTAGGGTTTCATAAACAAAATAGATAATATGATGGGGGTGGATTCAATCAAGAGATTAATCATCCGAACAAGAATTCTCATGATTCAAAAACCTGGACATGAAAGAGTTAGTAATGTAGAACAAACCTTAAAATGACAATACCTTGTAATTTGAAGAAGAATTATTATAAATCATACCTTGACTTACTTCTTTACAAACCTTGTAGAGTTAAAAACCCTAAGAGGATTGGGGTTTGAACATTATTGTTAACATATCCTAAGCAAGGATAGAATTTATTGTACAAACCCCAAGTAGACTAGCGTTTCATCAACATACCCTTAGGTTAGGGTTTTACAATAAACCCTAAAAGTTAGGGTTTCATAAACAAAATAGATAATATGATGGGGGTAGATTCAATCAAGAGATTAATCACCCAAACAAGAATTCTCATGATTCAAAAACCTAGACATGAAAGAGTTAGTAATGTAGAGCAAACTTTAAAATGACTGTACCTTGTAATATGAAGAAGAATTGTTATAAATCATACCTTGACTTACTTCTTTACAAACCTTGTAGGGTTACCTTTTGAAGGGCTCCCTCTGGATCTTGCCACAACACTTTTAGAATATACCTGCAACACTTTCCTGATAAGTATCATCAAGCACATGACCAATTTTTCTATTAAGCTTTAGAAAATAAATTCACAGGGTTTTGAATACAAAAACTAGACATGATTTAATTTCATTCTTTAAAAAAAGTTGTCAAACCCTAACTATCATGAGAGGGAGCAAGATAATGTTCTATTTATAATTCCTAGTTATTAATACAATCGACTATCCTTTAAGATATCAAATTCTTTAATAATTGGGCAAGTAATACATACCTTTAATACTTTACATACCTCTGTTTTTCATGCTTGAACGATTGATATTGAGCTTGATTGCCTTTTGAAGACTGCATGCACATTGTTAGATGACTAAAACATGAAGAGAAATAACATTACCTACCTGATTTAGATGAAGACTTTGATCTGGTTAAAAATGTTGGATGCCATATTCTTGACGGTTGTAGATGCTTTCAAAAGCTGCAAAAGGTCCTTAGTAGGATTTTTCTTCGAACTGTAGCTTAGAGTCGATCATTAGAATAAGTCTTCTTTAATCACAAAATCTGACTCTGTGAAGGTTTTTAGAACTCTTCAAAAATGCGATTTTGATCTTCTCCAGTTGTGTTACAATTCGAGTGATACCATGAGAGGATTTTACTGTTCTTGTCAAATTATGAGGGTGATCCTTTGATTAGTCCTTCATCAAAAAATTGATGTAGTCCTAAATTATGTCTTACAGAAATAGAGATTCCTCTAGCCCTTCAAGGTTGGTCTTTATGACTGAAGGGCTCTGTATAAGAGTGCCCAGGTCTGCTTTCTCTTTTAAAGAAATTTCGGCTTCTTTTATGATGACAATAGTTTCATAACAGACCTTTCAAAGAGGTCTACAAAGGGACTCCATATAGTTTGGCCCTTGGTCGCTTTAATAAGTGAGCTATTTGCTTGGATGGAAGGGATATTATTATTCCCAAGATATATCATTTGGTCACTTTTGTGATACAAAACCTTATACAGTTCAGACTTTCTGAGGTGATATCAGATCCTCAATTTCTTGCACAAAATTTTTCTTTTCCTTTCAAGAGTCTCGACCTTGACTAGGCTATTTATCCCTTCGGTCCTTAAGAATGATGCCTCTAGACATCTTTGCTTTCCTTTTTTAGGTCTGCGGTCTAATTAGAGAGATAGGCCCAAAAGCGTAGCTCAGACCATCCTTCTGTGAGCTCGGTCCTCAGAAACTGGCTTTCATTTACTTGTCTTCAAGTCCTTTAGCACAAATGTGACCTTCTAACTGCCCTTATGTTGTCAAACCAAGCTCTGATACCATGTTGAGAAATCAAGGGCATTACATAGATTAGATTCCTTATGTAGATTTCTATTAGACTTTGACATTTACAGGCAAGAGCATGTGCCAAACTGTGCAATGGAGTATTAAAGCAATTCCACCTCATAACAATGGCAGATCTCACATAATATCTTAAATCAACATCGATAAAATGAAGAATGGGAGTTTCCTATGGAGCAATTTACATGGCTTTCTCAACCATGGTATCCATGGTATCATAAATCTCACCCAAGAAAGGTCTGTTTGTGTCTGCATCTCGTAGAAGGCTAGAAGCTCAAAACGTAGGTGATGTCAACTTGAGCAAGAAAAATCTATTTTGCTCCACCAATCCTCATCTATCAACACCCTCTCTCAATCTATTTGTCTCCACTCAACCCAAGTCACACACGCCACCATACCACTTAATGCAGGTTTGACCTTAACAATGTGGTGCAACATGATGAAGTTTGAGGCATATCTTGTTTCAGCAAATTTGAGCAACTCCAATTTGGAGTATTCTCAATAGTTTGTTGAGATTGGTGGGGGTTGGTGATAAATTTTATGCTCTCTCTAGCCTGCCGTCTGTCCTCTTTAATCCATGTAGTGTTAGCGTCAGTCTCTTCTAAATCAGATTTGGATTACGGACAATGTAAGGGTTCCAGAAGATATGATTGTATCTACTCTCAACATTCAGGCCTGCAGCTTTCCAAACATGTGCATTATCTGTGTTAACTTGCACCACATTTTACATGTGCATTATCTGTGTTAACCTGCACCACATTTTCTGGCCCTCGTTCAATATAAACAATTAAATTTACAATCTTTTACCTCACCTCAACAATCCTTTTCTCTAAATAACTTTGCTCCTTTGGATGAAATTGCATTAACATTGATCAATTGGCTATGCCTTCTATCAGTCCATCCATTTGAGATAATGGAGACTCCTGTGCTACTCCATGAGCTACAAAGTGGTCTTTAAAGTTTAAACATCCTCAAGAAGTTGCCTCTCTTTTATGAGCAAAACTGTATTAAGTTTTTACTAATTTGGGCTTTTGGAAAATTCCCCTTAAATTAACGTACACAAATACTTTTATCCCATTAACTTGTGGATGATGTTGACACCATTTTTCTTTGAATACTGCATCCTATGTTACTGGATCCTTCCTCTTTCCTAGACATGTCCAGATATATATTTAATATTATATAGGAATCCCTCTCAGATACATCTCATTCTTCATTGAAACAAAACCCGAAAGAAACAGTATCGATTCATATGGGTCTATATAGGTTTTGTTTTGGATACGTCTAGGGCAATTTCCATTGTCTATCCTCCATGAAAGAGGAAGAGAACAACAAGAAAATTAAAGAAATCTATTTTCATGGCAATCTCAACTACAAGACAAATTAATATATGCCATTAGACCTGATCTGTGCCATATGGATGGCCCACAAACTAAAGGTCCCTTAATCTGATATTTTTTTTTCATATACACGCATGCCAATTAATAGGCTTATGTTTGACGAATTTATTGAATCATTTTTCATTCTTGTTGTCAAAAATCTTGGAAGACTTCAATGTGACAATAATAAGATATTATGCAAGCTCTTGTCTATCTACTTTACCAGTGTTTTGGCAGTGAGTTTATGGTTTTACAAATAATGAATTTAGTAAAAACCACATAATGCTGTACAAAGGCTCATGCATGAAATTCTGTGTTTGCAGGCTATATAGAGTGCATCCTGACAAGTAACTCTGTTTCTCAATGAAATCTGATTTAGAGTCAGTATCATAATTTAAAACAATTATTTTACATATATCATATTTATTTTTATATATGCTGTGTCCAGAGATATTTTATTCAAAAGATTCGAAAATTGATGTTTATGCATGTCCTTGTATTTGTACCCATATCAGTGTCTGTATCTTGGTAACTTAAAATGCACCATATGAAGCAGGCAGATGGTGCCTTGCTGTCTTGGATGAGTCATTTGTAAGAACTTGGAACATAGTCCCTAAAAATTAGAATGGAGCTTCTATAAGTGCAAGGTGCAAAATTTCTGCTTGAAACATCCATAGTTTAACCATGATTTCCCAATAGAGAAATGGATCACCTGGACTGGGAACATTGAATCAGCCTTCATGCAGCTGCTGGAAGAAAGATGCGTAACTAAACATATTTGTGCCTTTCTGCAAAGTTCTTTATTGCATCTTCCGACCTGCCACTAACCAAGACCAAAACCAAATCCAAAAATGCAGAAATCTGATTTAGAACTTGTAGCTGTTATGACAAAATGTTCAAACACAAACTGAATTGCTCTTTATTTTTTATTTTTTAAATTAACTTTGCAATGATATATTTCATATCTTATGTTGTTCAACTGTTACTGTATGGCAGCTTTTATATATTACATGGATTTGATATCCAAGTTTCACTTATTGTATAATATCTTCTTTTAGTCTTGAATGACTTGTTTTTATCTGCACTGTATGACAAGTTGATTGAAGCACTTATTTTGGTCAGGTTTTATCCATACCATTTTGCTCCATTTGCATCTGATCTGAAAGGTCTGGATGAGTTGGAGATTACCTTTTTTCCTGGGAAACCTTTCAAACCGTTTGATCAGCTAATGGGTACTCTTCCAGCTGCAAGGTTCAAGCAAATTTCTCTATTCAATTCATGCTTTTTAGATTTTTGAAGTATGGCATAATGATTTGTAAGGTTGCTATTCTAATGCTTATGGCTTATTTTGGTTTTTAATATTAGTGCAAAGGCACTTCCCGAAAAATACAGGTCCTTGATGATGGATCCAAACTCACCCATTATTGACTTCTACCCTACTGGTGAGATTTACGCCCTTTTCCTTTACAAGTAAATTATTCCATGCTTGGATGCTATATTGGAAGTCTTATTGAACTATTCTTGTTGTTTGGTATCAGATTTTGAGATAGACATGAATGGTAAACGCTTTGCCTGGCAGGTAATTCTACGGTCCTTATAATTTACTATTTTCTAGTTAGTTTCATATTTTTGATTTCTTATAGCTCTATTTTATTTTCTTGTAATATGCCAGTATCAATTTGAACTATTACATGTCATGAACCTGATTCTTTTCCTATTTCAGGGTGTTGCTAAATTGCCATTTATTGATGAAGCTCGCCTTCTTGCAGAGACTAAAAAGGTTGAAGGCACTTTAACGGTACGGCAATATACATACCTTTGAATATATCTGAGTGTCAATATTATTGATTCCAATGAGCCTGTTGTGTTGTTTGAAAATTTTTGCATTTCATGTAATAGTTAGTTCACTGGTTTCTGTAATCTCTTAAAATTATCAGAGTTATCATTTGTATATCTGGTCTGCATGTTTGCAGAAGGAAGAAATGCGTCGAAATAGTTTTAAATTGGACTTGCTTTTTGTGTGCATGAGTCACACACTGGCGTCATATATAATCCTTCTCCATCAACGCTATGATTGCATTTCACAGCAGGAGAGAGCCAATATCGAAGAAGAAATCAACACAATTGCAAGGTTGGTATGAGAGACATGTTTAGTACGAAGGTTATCAAAATATCCTTGTTGGGGAATGCCTGTTTATAAATGGATTATCTGCCTGATTTTGCAAGGTTGGTATGAGAGACATGTTTAGTACGAAGGTTATCAAAATATCCTTGTTGGGGAATGCCTGTTTACAAATGGATTATCTGCCTGATTTTATAGCATTCTCTTGGAAATGTTTCTGAATATGTTATCTCAGGAATTTAATATTGATGAAATTTTTTATTTTCAATTGAGAATTTTTTCCACTGGATTTCCTAAATTTGTTCAGAAAATATGAAACTTTTAATGTTTTTATCTTGGCTTTGAGAATTATTGACTCGAATGCTATTGGAGACTGTAGATGAAGTGGACCATGGGGATTGGGATATGATTGGGCCAATAATTACTTATTAGAAAAATATAACTGCCTCTCACAGGAATTTCCTTTCAGATCAAGTTTCCTGAAGAATTTCACAATAAACTTTTGCTTCCTTCTCAGATCTGTTTCGACTCAGTAAAAAACACAGCAGAAATGGACACTGATAAAATGTTTTTGATAATTTACAATATAAATAATTCTGATTGTATATATTTTCCTACAAACATCTGGGGAATTTTTGGGGCCAATATTTCCCATGACTTTTTCCAATGTACAAGTTTCCTGACTTTGTTAACTTTGTCAAACTTGCATTTGCTACAACTATTTCAGTGAAGAAAAATGTGGACGGTGTGTCTACCCAGTCTAATACAGAATCTCCTCGATGATAGTTAACTTGTTAAGTGGCCATTCTCTTGACAATGAGATGATCAGTTTAAATGAAGCTGAACTTTCATGGCTTTTATAATCTCTGGCCTTCGATATCCAAAGAGACATTTAATTATTCTGAACATATTTGGAATCTTGTTGAAAGAGGAATTGGAGCACATATGGGAATCTGTATAGTTTGAAGCAGAGCAGGCTTGAGAAGTCCAGGGTATAGACAATGGGGTGTGTGCACACCAACCTTTGTCTTATTTACAGGCAGAGGGAGGAGTGGTTGAAGGGAAAGACGAAGATGTGGGATGTGTTTCCTGATGACATGGGTTTGGACAGCCGTGTTGAGTTGGCATTGGCCAACTTGGATCTTAAATGATCCAGCGCTAGAGCTTGTCACTTTTGATGATGGCGATACTCTTGAGGGGTCATCCTCCACACCACCAGATGTAGAGATTACATCGGATATAGAGGAGGAGGATGCAGAAGAGAGCAGTGGTGGTACTGATGCTGATTTTGATGTTGATGACTTTGAGCTATAGGCAGCAACTTATAAGATTCATCCTTCCTATTCTACGGTTTCGGGTTCTATTGTCTACCTTGTTTTGTATTTGCTATTTTCCATTGGCATTCCTAGTCAGGAGTCTTCAAGACTCAGTACTATGTAATACATTTTGATTTTGATGACATAATGAGAAAACTGCAGTTTGTGGTTAATTTCTAGTTGTAAACTTGTGCCATTGATGAATCATGATTGTATGCATAATGTTACAAACATACAATGCCCATATATGAATCTATGATTGAATTTGTTACCTGTATCATCATGATAATTTGTGTATTATCATAATATGATGTATCTATTAATTTTTTTAATATATATATATATATATATATATACAACGTGTCTTACATATCTCTCCGTGTCTTGTGTCGGACTCGTGTATTTTTGTGTCTTGCGTGTCCCATGTCCCCTTGTCAAGTGACATAGGTGAGGAGGTGTTGTGGCCAATATTTTGGTTTGGTCAGAGCAAATTAGAATATTGAGATTAAAAAGAGTGATCTACTATGGTAGATTTGGAAATGCGATTTTGGTTTGTGTTTACAATGTGTTCTTTTAGACGGATCCCAAAAGAATGGCTTGTTTGGCCAATGCATGACTTGCTGCAGGAGCAGGGAGTTTGATAAACTCCTGATCCCATCATAGGATCAGGCTTGTCCTCAACAGAATAGAATATTTGTTTGAGGATTTTAGGAGGTTTAATGAGTGTCCTGATGTTTTGGCTAAAAAAATTGGAAATTTGATTGGTAGTGTCTTGGGTGTAAGGCAAGGAGATGAGAGCCTGCAGAGGAGAGTATAGGTGGTAGCTTTAGTTTTACGATGTTTAGCCTCATAATATGCTTTGGTGATTTGGGAAATTGAATAGCTGTTGGCTAGAAGGGCTTTAGTTAAATGTGATTTCCTTTTCCAAGAAATGGGGAGCAGAAATTTGAATGGCATGAGTGAGCAAAGTTTTTAAAACAACAGACTTTCAGGTTAGATGATGATGGGAGAAGGCATGGAGGTATTGGTTTGTGTGGGTCTTTTCCCTATAAACCTGGTGGGTGAGGGAACCATTAGGGAGTTGGGTAACTAGTACATCCAAAAAGGGAAGAGCTTTGTCTTTTTTAAGATATAAAGTGAATCGAGTTTGGGGGTAGATGTTGTTCAGAAGGACGAGGAAGGTTTTAAGGGAAGTGTGGCCATGGGGCTAGATGAAAAAGGTGTCATCTACGAACCAAAACAAATATTTTGGTTTTAGGGGCAAGGTGTCTAAGGCTTGAGTTTCAAAATGTTCCATAAAGTTATTGGCAACCACCAGGGATAAAGAGGATCCCATGGTAGTGCTTTTGATCTGCTCATAGAAAATGCCTTTAAAAGAAAAAAAGTGGAGGAAGACATATTTGAATTAGATTAAGGGTATCCAAACCAACAAGAGTAGAGATTAGCTTGAAAGGTTCAGGAATAGGAATTTTGGTGAATAAGAAGGATACACCATCAAAGCGGACCATGATGCCCTGTTCATCAAGGTGAAGAACTTGTGTTATCTGAATAAAGTCAGAGGAGTCTTTAATGTAGGAGGTGTTTTTTCCAATGTAAGATAGAAGTTTGTCACCAAGAAAGTGCTTGAGGGCATGAGTAGCAGCCGCAATGACTTTGAAAATAGGTCCAAGGGGTATGTCAGATTTGTGAATCTTGGGTTGATCATAGATTCTCAAAGTTTGAGAGTTTTGAGGCTCCTAATCATGCCCCGGGTGCTTTCCTGCTGACAAACTTCTATCTTATGTTGGAAAAACTCCCTCTTACATTAAGGACTCCTTTGACTTCGATTAACAAGACATTATGGTTATCTTTCTCTGTTTTTATACATGATGACTTCATTAAATAGTAAATTATTTTCACAATTTTGATATTGACTTTTGACTTTCTTGACTGATTACTTTTGATATATTGTTCAGGGTTTTGGATGAAGGTACTATCAAATCTGACTTCACTGTAATGTCTTTAAGTGTCACCTTTTTCTTCAGATTGAGAAAAGTCAAAAACTTTTTCTCGATGTTCATTTTGAAGTTACCTACTTTTTCAAACCAGGGTAAACAGAGAATTATGCCAATTTTTTCTTCAAACATAGTTATGACTCTGAATTGAGATATACATTCATAATCATCAATTGTAATTTGTCACTTGTGAGTCCTTAATTTTATATTGTTTCTTAAGAACAATATCTTCCTTTTCACCTATGTTTGGTTTTGGAATCGATAATTGATTTGTGAAATTAATATTGATGTAATTTTCCTTGCTGCTCATGTTGAAATAATATTAATCTCTTTTGCTTGGATACTCTCTTTTAATGTACATAATCTGCAATCTGGCATTGGAAAATCTACCTACCTTCATTTTCAAACTATGATCCATTCTTGGTCTTGAATAATTAAATAATTTCGAACTTTTTAAACACTTTTTATACTTCCAACGTCTCTTGTATCCTTTAGTAAATACTCTTCTTACTTTATATATAAAGGATTCTATATATATTTTTTTCACTGTCTGCTATACTTTACTTAACGTATAATTGAATAATATAAATATTTGTTTTACACCTTTTAAACTAAAAAGTAAGTTCTAGATAAGGAATGTGTTGTAATGTAGTTTTTTTTTTTAATTTTTTTTTTTGTTAAATTATTATTATTATATTATTATTTTTAGATCCTTGATCACTTTTTCTTTCCCAAAAGGAAAAATTGTAATTCTCATTAGTGGTAGAATATTACATTCTGCACATGCAACTTAATGCATTCCATTTTTTTTTGAGTTCGACTGTATACTAGTCCTGAACCTGTGATAATATCCAAAAATAAATACATCATCGCTGTCCCTGTGGACAGGTTTAAGCTGTATCCTTGCTTTCAGACATTTAAATACACACTGTTAAAAAATTCATAGATTATGATAATTTCAAATAAAATGTCAGCTGATGAAATCATATACCAAGTGCTGTCGAAACCAAAACGTGCCATATCAGAAAATTTTATAACTGCTGCTGCTGAGGAATGCCTGGTAGAAGGGGCCTGTGAGGCTGCCGAGTCACTTCATTGTTTATTTTCTCAGAAGCCTGCCAATAACCCAGCTCCAGAAGTGCTCCTGCCTTTGATAATGCGTCCGCTTCTCTATTTCTTTCTTTGTAGATGTGACAAGCAGAGATTTGGTCAAAATCATTTTTCAACATTAAAACTTCACCTAAAATAGGCTGAAGTGTGTGCATGTGATATCTCTGTGTTGTTGAACCAATTTATGGTAAGCATTGAATATCCAAATAACTGTAAATGATGCCACCCCTTTTCTTTGGAAAGAAGAAGAAGCTTCAGGCTATAGAGCTCAGATAATTGTTTGAGCCCTGTCCCATGCTACTCTGAATGTGATAAGAATGTTGATCATGTTGAAAAAGAACAGCTGACCACTTCCTGCCTCCCCCACATTGACCATCAGGCGACGGAGCCCCATCAAAATAAGCCCATGGAAGGGAGTGGTCAATATGCTCTTCCACGACAGGTCTTTTGTGCTGTTGAGATTCAGGATCCTCTGAAAGCTCATAAATGGCTTGAACTTGACCTGCAACTACATCAGGAGATTTCAGCTTGTGCCGAAAGATGCCAGCATTTCTTGCTAACCAGAGGCCCCAATTTATGAGGAGAGGTAGCTTTCTAAGGCTCTTAGGGGAGACCTTCCACCAGGATTTCCGTGCTTCACTAATAGATGGTCCTCTCCGTACGCGATTGAATGCCTAACCAATTTTTAGCCGAGACCATACAGCCAGGGAAAAGGGGCATGTCAGAAATAGGTGGTGCCCAGATTCCTCTGCATTTTTGAAAAGTATGCACCAGCAGGGGCCTATAATTCCCCTCTTTTTTCAGATAATCCCTTGTAGGAACTTTATTCTTCTGGACACACCATTTGAACAGACGAGATTTTGCAGGACACAACAACATCCAGAGTTTTTTCCACCACCAGTCTGTGAACTCAGGTTTCCTGTCTACTTTGATGAAAAGATAAGCCACCTTTGGCGAGTAATCCCCAGAAACCGCATGAATCCATACCAGTGAGTGCAGAAGAGCATTTGTGTAATCTTGCCACAAAATAGCGTAGGGCCGCTGCAAGTGAATATGATCCACTGATTTCCATCACTGTCCCCAGATTGAGGAGCGGTCATGATCTGCTACTTATTAACAAAAAACATATTCCCATCATGGAGCAGATCAATTAAATCAGGGGTAATCTGTACGAGGATCCACTGCCAACCCAGTGATCCACCCCTATTCAAACCTTCTCACCATTTCCTACTTTCCAGGCCAGACCCGATTTGATTACAGGAAAAGAAGCCAATATGCTTTCCAGACCATCAACATAGATCTACTTGTTTTCTCTGGTAAACTTAGCCAATCTTCCAGAGATAAAGGAGAAATGTACTTCCTGTGAATTGCTCTGGTCCATAGATTGCCCGTTGCTATCAACCTCCATCCAACTTTTATGGCCAGTTCCTTCGAGAAAAAGTGGAGATTTTTGAGCCCCTATCCACCCCAGTCCTTTGGTAAGGAGATCTTGTCCCAACTGACCCATGAGAAGGCCCTTCCATCTTTTGCTCCGAGCCAAAGGAACCAACAGCAAACCTTTTTGATTTTGTTAAGAATACCTTTTGGGATCCAAGATAGAGCCATGCAAAAGACTGGAATTGCTTCCAGCACAGATTTTATGAGGACCAGCCTGCCAGTCCTAGAAAGCCATTTCAGGCACCATAACTTAAGCCTTTTTTTGATTTTTGCAATAAGCCAATACCAATCAGTTTTCCTGTAATCATTTGGCTTAAGATTAAGGCCAAAGTATTTTAGGCCAGCCTCAAAGTCTGCTGATTGAAAAGGGAAAGAATCCCTGGCTCTGTTAACTTCTGCAATTGAGAGAGCAAGTGAAGATAGAGAGGATTTTGGAAGTACTCACCATCATCCCTGTAGCTTTTTGAAACAATGCTAGAGCCTCCTTTATAGAACCCAGATCTTGTCGTGATCCATCGCCAAACAACAGAATATCATCAACAAATAACAAATGAGTGATATGTAAACCCTCAACCACCACCACTCCATTCAGAACATCCCTCCTCTTTGCATGCCTAAGCAATTTGCCAAGGCCTTCTGCCACCAGCAGGAAGAGAAGAGGAGACAGTTGGCATCCCTGTTTCAGGCCTCGTTGATAATGGAAAAAATTTCAAGCTGCGCCATTTATCTTACAGCAAACACAACATTCATGATGCAACCCATAATCCAATTGATGAATGGAACCTGAAAACCTAGATGGGTGAGCAGCAACCTGAGGTTGCTATAACTAACTCTGTCATAGGCCTTGGACAGGTCAATTTTGATCACAGTGCCCTTTGTTTTCCTGGTTTCATGCTGTGTAAACCTTCCTGGGCAAAGGTTTACACCCAGGAAAGCACTTGAACTTTCCCTTTAAAACTCTTCCGCTTTATTTAATAGCTCTTTAAATATTTATTTGGTCTGATCTTCACTTTAACATGGTTAATGTACCTTAAATACCTTTATCTAATCCTTCCGGTTTGAATGCATTTAATAGTTTATAATATTCCCTTTCCCTTTCAACAATTATCAACTAACCCCTTTAGTAATGGGGGTATTTGACTTTTAATTCGGAACCTTAATTTAAATTTCAATAACATTATATTCATGATGCATCCTCCTCACCTGTAGGCTGTAACATATGGTGACACAAAATTGTAATGGTCACGTCATTTCACTTGGCAATTTTATCAACCCTCTCGGTGTTAACTCTACAACAACAATGTAGAAGTTAGCTGTGGCCCTGGGCACTGATATACCTCTTGCATTTGTTGTAATTAGTATGCCACAAAATCATAGGGTGTTTGTGAGTTGTGATTACAGATTTCAGACTGAGTTTTGATATGAATATGCTGCAGGTCATTCCAACGATATTCAATGCCATCACATAAAATAAGAGGGTGTTGCACTTGTTGTAATTAGTATGCCACAAAATCATAGGGTGTTTGTGAGTTGCGATTCCAAATTTCAGACTGAGTTTTGATATGAATATGCTGCAGGTCATTCCAACGATTTTCAATGCCATCACATAAAATAAGAGGGTGTTGTCAGATGTCAAATGACAGTTTCACTTTATGTTGTTTGTCTCTTTTTCAATGACTGCTATGGTAGTGGCGAACAACTTGAAATGAATGGTGGCTACTCTTGATTGGCATGAATGTAGTGGCAGTTAACTTTAGTATTAACCCAAAATGATGGTGTTTGACTGGCTGTGAGTTCACCCAATTGACTGCAGAAACTGTGGCAGCAGTGGATATGTATGGTAAGAGTATGAAACGGATAGGTTTTCAGTGGTATGTAAACCACTATATGGTGGCAATGGTTGTAGAATTTTGGCAGGGGCTTTATGCCTTGTTTTTTTGTTGTTGTCTTAATTCAGTGGCTGTATAGTTGGAATGGCACAATAATATGCAAAAGGAAACAATGATCCACAGATTCTTAAATCACTAATTGCAGGTTGTATGGACTATAAAAGTTGTTCTGCTCCCCCATTCTTGGGAAAAGAAAGATCACATCTAACTAAAGCCCTTCTAGCCAACGACTATTCAATTTCCCAAATCAACAAAGCAGATCACGGGGTTAAACATTGTAACCTCCTCTTCTCTGTAGGCTCTCATCACCTTGCCCTACATCCAAGGCACTATTGATCAAATTTCCAAATTTTTATTTAAAAAGAGCATTGGGACTCTTTTTGAACCTCACAAAATCCTCGAACAATTATTTCATTCTGCCAAAGACAAGCCTGATCCTATGACGGGATCATGAGTTTATCAAATTCCTTGCTCCTGTGGCAAGTCATACATTAGCCAAACAGGTCGTTATTTCAAAACCCATCTCAAAGATTACATCGCGGACCCAAACCACAATCGTATTTTCAAATCCGCCATGGCTGAACACTTTTAAATCTCAACATCTAATTTCCTTTGACGAAACCAAAATCTTGGCCACAACACCCCATTACTCCTCACACATCATTTGTGAAGCTCTTGAAATGGAAAAGCATATGCACAACTTTAATCATGAATATGGCTTCAGACAACCAATCTTGGAAGCCCCTAAATTCATCATTTGGACACCGGCTTGGGATTTCCTAATCTTTTTTTTTTTAATTTATGCTTTCCTTGTTTCTGAGTAGCTCTTTCCCCCCTTTTTCTTTTTCTTTCCTTTTTCCTTTGACCTCATCATAATCAACAATTTAATTCCCCCCTACATCCTGCCACTTTCAAGTTTCAGGTTTTCAAGTTACTTTTTAAAGATCTTTATTCTTTAATTCTTCATCTTTATCCTTTTTTCTCAAGCAAACCTATTGATGTCAACCATCCCCCACCGCCCCTTTATTCCATAGTTTTTCTTATTTTAGCTTATTAAATTTTCACTCATTCATATCAACTCATCTTCTCCTCTTGACTTTGCCTCCTGTCATCTTATAAGCCCCCTTTTTTCTCCCTTATTTTGGCTTTACATTAATTTTTTGTCCACTCCTTAATTCTTTTATTGAATTATTTTTACCATTTCTCCTTTTTTCTTCTTGACTTTTCCAAACGTCGATCTCATATCTCAATAGTCACCTTCTAGCCCTATCCTTCATATTCTCATCTCTTTCAGGTCGCTTCTCACGTTTAGTCTCCGACGATGGGTTGATTGTCCTCTTGAAACGTTGAACGTTTCAAACTTGGATACACAATTTATTCCAAAATATTCTGAACAACATGTGGAAATCTTCACACTCAAACAAATAAAATAATATATTTTATTGTATGAGAGATCTAAATCACTCTATATAAAGAGGTGTTTCTCTCCATTTTCATTTTGTAATTGGGATATGGCAATTAAATGATTATGCAAGAGAAGTGATAGGAGATTGTAGAGATTCGAGATAATTGTTGTGGAGCTCCGTTGCATGTCAATTTCTTGAAGACTAATGAAAAAGTGAGGTAGTGATCTACATTGTTATATGGTTATGTACATGCACTTCAATTTTGTTGCTAATTTTGTGAAGAATTTTTTTTGTTATCATTTTAATTTGAAGGTCTATTAATGATTTTTTTTTAATTTAGGAGTAAAGCAATGTGTGAGGAAATTTTCCCTCTTGCTTTAGTTGCTGTCATAATTCTGTTTTTATTTCCTTTATATAAAAAAACTAGTGGGTGAAATGGAATTATAATCCAGCCTAATATGACAACACGTTCAATTTTTCTTTTAGTAATCTGCACCCCTAGCTCTCCAAGAGTTAGTTTCTCACATTAATTTCCAGCAAATACTTAAGGTTGAATTGTATCATATTAGTTCCTTTTACCTTGAATACACACCCAAATGATGAATCTGCAAATAAGTGCTTTCATCCCAACGGCTGAATGTGGAAAACTAGCCCTTTTAATCACATATAGCCATCTGAAGTAGTTGATTGTGACACACTAGTTCCTTTCATGCAATTTTTCGTGATTCCTTTATGTTAAAATTGGCAACTAGGGCCAAACTCCATGTGGGTCATCTTAGTTATGACAGCTGATATTTTTCTTGGATCCCTCTCATAAGAGGTGTAGGATTGATCTAAAGATCATCCGATTCCGATAAGTATTCATGGAGTTATGAATCTCCCATCCCATCTGAGTTGCAAGAGATATCACGGTCCTAATAGATGTATACTTGGCTACCGGGGCAAAGGTCTCCTTGTAGTCAATTCCTTCCTTTTGAGCATACCCCTTAGCCACAAACCTAGCCTTGTATTTCTCAACACTGCCGTCTGCAACGTATTTGATCTTGTAGATCCATCTCGAACCTACCACTAATCTGTCTTGAGGCCTTGGCACTACCTCCCAGACATCGTTCACCATTATGGAGTTGTACTCCTCTACCATCGCGTCTAGCCAAACTTGATGTTGAGCTGCCTTCTTGAAACTGGCAGGCTCCCCATCCTGAGCTACTAATGCTGGATATCTATCTGGCTACTTTTGCTCCCTCTTATTGTTTCTTGGCGCACCGATGAAGTCCTCTGCGTCTCGCAGAATCTAACGAAGTTCCCTGCTAGTTCTTCCTCTGCTAGCAAGTTCTTTTGTTAGCTTCTGCTCCTCATCCTAAGAATCTTCTTGAACTGAGGAAGAATTTTTTACTTCCGTTGTTTGAAGAGGCTTAATTAGCGGCTCCTCTTTTGACTGCTCCTTGGAAGGCGAGATTTTCTGAAAGCCTTGTCCTCCATGAACTTTACATCTCGTCGAACTACTACCTTCCTGCTCCCTGGAAGGTAGATTTTGTATGCCTTAGGGTTTTCCCTATATCCCGCCAGATATCCCCTTTTCGTAGTTTGATCCAGCTTCTTCCTCTTTTCCTCTGGTATGTGGCAATATGCTAAACTCCCAAATATCCTGAAATGACTGACTTCAGGTGTCTTCCTTGTGAAAACTTTCTCTGGAGTAATCTTGCCCAATGCCCGATGAGGAGTTCTGTTCTGAACATAGACTGCTGTGTTGCATGCTTCCGCCCACAGGAATTTCGACATATCTTGATCATACATCATGGCCCTAGTTACTTCTACAATAGTCTTGTTCTTTCTTTCTGCTACTCCATTCTGCTTCGGATTGTAGGGAGTTGTCCACTCTCTTCTGATGCCCTCCTTAGTGCAAAAATCAGTGAAGTCCTTATCGACATACTCTCCACCGTTATCTGAGCTCAAAACTTTTATTTTCTTCCCAGTCAGATTCTCCACCAGAGCCTTGAACTCTTTGAATCGATAGAAAGCCGTGTCCTTGGTTTTTAGAAAATAAATCCAAGTTTTCCTTGAGTGATCATCAATGAAGGTAAGGAAATACTCGACACCACTGAGAGCTTTGACGAACACAGGTTCGCAGATATCTGAGTGTATCAATCCTAGTACACTCTTGGCCCTGTGTTTGCTCCTAGGAAATGCTGCCTTGGCTTACTTTCCTAGAGTGCGTCCTCTGCATACATCATCTCGTTTCGTACTCAGATCCAGACCTTCTGTTACAATGCTCCTGAGAATTCTCAGAGCTCCATGGTGCAAATGTCCCATTCTTCTGTGCCATAGTCATTCAAGTCCTTGTCTCCATGACTGCCTATTAGTGCCATTGGTGATTCTAGTTGTAATCTATACAACCTGTTACTTTTGATCTCGATCTGCACTTTCTTTTTCCAACTCGGTTGTTTGACGTATACCTTCTCCTTGATGAAGTAGACGTCACAACCCTTCCCTTGAAGTTGCAACACAGAAAGTAAGTTCATCCCCAATCCTGGTACATGCAGCACATTTGTAGCACGAAACCATTCTCTCGATTCTGTTTGAAAAACTATGGTACCCTTCCCTACTGGAGTACACTTTGCCTTGTTCACCATGGTGATATGAAAGTTCATCTTCTCTTCTCGATATTCTGAGAAACATTCCCTGATTCTCGTCATATGCATCTTTCTCTAGTGCGATCTTCTGAAAATCTGTGTAAATCCCCTGACATGGATGGCTCTGCATTGTGGTCTCGCCCATAACTGATTTTCCCTTCTTGTCTCTGATTACTCGCTCTGATACCATGTGAAAATTCTGTCGCTGCAACATCTGATTTAATTTTCCTACTTATTTTTCAATAAGTTATTTATGAAATTCCTTCAATAAACATTAAAATAAATTTCGCTACAGATATCACGTCGTAATACAAAAACAAACACATGTACAAGAATCAACACATTGACACAGATATTTTGGACAATAGTCCTCGAAAAAACCCAATATGGGAAAATCGGTGCAGCAAGGGAGGATTTTATTATTCAGCAATTCTTCAGTACAACAGGGTGCCAAACTAGCTTACCCATAGAGAGAAAAATTCTCCAGCACTTCTTCTAGTCCTAGCGTCAGCTTGGCTGACCTCTGTGTGGCTCCAAGACACTCTGCGTCAGCACCTGCTTGACTGCGTCAGCCCTGGACTTCTCTGCGTCACCCACGCAGGCCCTCTAGTGACTACGCAGTCTCCTGCTGCCTCTTCGTTTCCCTGAAATGCCCTGTGTCTGCCTCTCCTGCCTCAGTGCCGGTCTCCAGTGGCTGATCCCTTCTCTCTATTCCGTACTTGCTGCCTCCTGACTGCTCACCAGACCACTAGTTCGAATTTCTCTGCTAACCCCGCTCTAGAAATTGAACTGAATGGTCTCCCTCAGTGTTTCCTCCAAGTGATCCTCAAGTCTCCTCTTATACTTTTCTCGTTGACAAATAAACGACCGAGATTAAGTCCCTTTTCAACGACTAAGATTAACTTTGGCTTGATCCATGACTTTTGGACCCTTCTAACACAATTTTATATTAATTCACATTAATATTTTATTTCCCTAAGTTTAGACTTCGGGACTTCTTTAAAAATATTAATTATTTTAATATCTCTCAAACTGTTTAGAATCTGCCCAAACCATTTATGGGTATTGGAGATCTCATATGCTTTAGCCTCTACACCAATTTTCGTGGCTAGAGCACATCTGATGCTACCACAAATCAACAAAATTTATCCTGACATATGCTCTTAGATTATATTTGGTAACTCAATTCTTTCTTTTGTGTTATCAATGGAGTATTGTTTATGATTGCTTGTCCCTTTACTCTAGGATGAATATACATACATATTATTCTTGATAATTATAATCCTCATGAGTATTGGAGTGTATTTTCTCTGATAATATCCTAAGTTGTATTTCTATAGTTTGGGAAATAGTTGTCGTAGCTTGGATGTTTCAGCCTCAATGAACATTGTTCCTCGTTAGGATAACTTCCTTTTTCTTTGACCCCATTTGCCCATTGATAATACATTAGTCTCTAGTTCACTTATCCATATTGTTTCCTTCAAACATACCAAATCGTTTTAGAGAACTTTCTCTTCATTTCACCTTGGACATCAATGCACAAGTTTTAGTAATCCTATTATAAGGATGCCTTCCTTGAGTCGGAGGAGAGTTGGCCTAAAGTGTGAAGAGCGTTGGTGAGGTGACATAGGTCTTCATCTTAGTTTCTCCAAGCCCTCACTCGAGCTTTAAGACTTTATCTCAATAAGGGAGGGTTTGAGAAATGACATTTTGCAATGTTGCGGGGGATAAAGTCCATTTCCTAGAGCAAGTAGATTTTGTACGTTGATATTATGATTACTTGCATTAAAGAACTTTTTCTCATATGGCAACTTCATTAAAGTAATAAAGTCTTTGTTCCTTGAAGAATTTCGAGACATTATTGATAGTTTCAAATCTTCAAATGCTCACAAATGCTCCACGAGAAGAGTGTGAGTTGAATGGAAAGGGCCACCTTTATAAGGTAACATTAGGGTTTTTTTCTTATTTCTTTTTTTGTTTGGGGAGGGGTGGTGTGGGGAAATTGCATTTTTTTGTATTTTTTTTGGGACTGCTTTGATTATTCGGGCATTGTTGGTTGGATTGGTGTTGAACTAGCGGGTTTGGTTGGTTCTTAACCAAATCAGTTCAAAATTAATTTGGGGGTTGGATGGGATTGAAAATTCACAAGGGCCAAAATTGATTGCTTTGAATTGGAATTGGTTGACTTGGTCTACTATGAAACTACATAACTTTGCTCATACCCCAAAGCTATGGAGCTTGCCACTTCTATGCAAGAAGCGATCTAACACGCCATTTGTAGACCTTTTGATCACACTCACTTCCATTTGGGAATTTATGTAAAATGCCTTTGGAAATTCAAACGTCTTGTTTTATGGTAGGGTCACAATAAGTGGGTCTCCCAATGGCACAATCTCATTATCCTTGGGCCTTGGCCCCTTAGGATGATTTTATTTGACATTTTGGATTCCTAAATTTCTTGGGACTTCTAGTTTGCTTAGCCCTACAAAGGAGGGCTTGCCTACTTGTTTTTATTGTGGCTTGGCATTTCCTTCATATTTCTCTTTTCTACTCTAACTATTAGTTTTGTAGCATCAGACGGTGTTCTAGTCTCGATAGTTGTCAGAGAGGCTAAGAAACACTAGTACTCCAGAACCTAGAAAAGGTTTCAGGAAAATCCACGTAGAAATGCCTTAAATAAGTTAATTAACCAGTAAGTAAATTTTTCCTAAGTCTAACTTAGGGAAAATGATTAATTAGCAACAATTAATTGAGGAAGGTAAGATTTCTCTAGAAACTCACACAGATCGACTAGGAAATCATCTCAACCATCGATTAAGTTTTAATCTTGGTCGTTGGAGTCCCATAGTGAGATTATAAGAAGAAGTCGATGGGTAGATGGAGGAACACACCAGAGTAAGTTCCTTGGCAGATCAAGCTATCCAGTTGCAACAACAGAGCAAGGAAGAAGAGTTTGAGCCAGAAGGAATGCAGGTGTGAAGGGGGTAGAGGCAGTGAGCCTGAAGGAGGAATTCTAGTTTCGAAGAGTTAGAAAGAGGAGGCCAGAATTATTCTTCAGGAAGCAACGCAGGGTCTGCACAGTTGCTTCAGCAGGACAATTCCATTTGGCTGAAGGGAAGGTCATTTTTAGTTCGAGAGGTTGGGAAGATTTTCCAGAGGGATGGAGAAGCAGTTTCACACTCAGCAACAGGCATGACAACTATATTAGCCATTGTTTTAGGCAGTGCGTGTGGCAGGCAACGCTAGGGTGACACAGTGCATGCGTAGACCACTGGGACGATTAACTTTTTAGAGGTTAGACAATGCCGGGATTGCTCGTAGGGAGGGTAAAATCCCTCTGTATATTTTTGCCGGCATTTCTCTTGGATAGATTTGTTAGGTTGGCGATATTTATTGTACTCAGAATTTTCTCATTGCTGCTTAAAATTAAAAACCCTTAGCTACTACACCTGTTTTCCCAAGTTGGGTTTTTCTGGGGACTTTTGTCATATCCCTTCTCAAACACATTTGTAATAGGGTGCTTCTACACCATTTTGCACAATTTTGGCTAAGGAAGAGAATCCATCATTTTCGTCATAGGGACTGAGGCAATTCGACTTAATTTGGTTGCTAGTGGAATGTGGGGGCCACCCACATGTGAATTCAAATTGGCTCATTCGAATAGCTTGGAGGGAAAGTCGAATAGGTGGATGGAGGGGCCCACATGAGGCAATGGAGGCCCAAGGAGTTATAAGGAGGGAGAAAATTTCATTTTGGATTCATTCATACATCTTGCAAACAAAATCACTTGATTGTTCACTCTGCTGTTTAGCTGAGTCAACCGACTATTTAGCCACGAATCTCTCAAGCGGGAGATTCAACCTCTACTTCGGGGGACCATCCATGCCTGCCCTAGAGAGGCAGTTCTACAAGGATTTCAAGAGTTCCGTGGCAGTGACATAGCACCACCAACCAACGCAGGGCAATGAGTGCGTATTTCTGGGCAACCAGGAAACACGCAAAGGGAGATTGAGGCAAGCATAGATCTGATTGCTTGTCTGGGGGTTGGGGAGCTAAGGTAGCAGCGTTAGACCAATGTTCTTGCTGGGTTTTATAGCAAGCTGAGGCAACATTCTAGCAATTCGAACTGTTGGGTTGGGGGACAACGCAGAGGCCACATTGCAGATTTTCGTGGTACTTGGGAGCAACTGAGTTGGGCCAAGAGATCATCCAGGGAGTCAGGGATTGGATAGCACGGGTGAAGTCAACATTTTGGAGAAGTTTTCAGGTGGATTTACAGGGAGTTTCCAGCAAGTTGAAATTGGCAGCTAGAGTTGAGGTGAGGCTCCAAGGGGGTCGAAAATCAGAAGTCTAAATCAACCAAAATCCTTTCTGGGTTTTTGACAAGAATCCCAAATATAATGTTTCATAATTTTCTAAGCACCGAAGGTGAGGTTTTAAGACATATCTTTGTAGTAGAGAGTGTAGAATTGTTGGGGATTGAATAGTGCCTTTGGGGGTCGATTTTGGGAAGTCCAAGTCGGGCCAAACTATTTCTGGGCTTTTGTGGGTTTTGGCCAAGGAGTTCGGGGTTAAAAGCATATAAATTTCTGGGTAATTTCAATGCACCTTCTAGTCATTCGAACTCTAGCAGAGCAGTAGTCTCTGGGCAGTGCAGTGCAGATTGGTGCAGCAGCTGGGCAGCCTTCAACTCAGCCATTTTCCTACCTGGGTTTGGTCCTGCTTGTCCTTTCAGACAAGACTATGTGCACCATTCCATCATCTATTGTATTTGACTTACAGAAATATAATAAAATGGCTCAGCAGTTCTCCATTTGCAGCTTTTATATGGGTGTTTGCTGAATATTTCGTTTTTGTAATTTGCTGCATGTATTATTTGCTTGTTATCACTTGTATTCCTATTAAAGATCATTACAACTTTTGTCCAAAAATAACAATTTTATATTTTTGTGTGTGCCAATATTTTCTCAGTTTCCAGTTTATCTTTTGCAGTATTTTTATTTGTGAAGATTGCAATGTGATTAATTCGTTGTTGCTGTAGCAATAAACTGCTAAATTAACTTACAGCTAGAATAATTAATACCAATTGCTGCAATAAAATTTCAGTAGTGAAATTTTCACATGGTATCAGACGTATTTGATTAGACAGAGAAGCTCAAAAGTGGGAGAAGAAAACTCGCTGTTCAAAGGGAGTAGTAGGACAAATTTTCTAGGGCTATGTAGTGCCTAGCCAGGCAATGCACATTGTTGGGTAGTTCGATTTTTTCAGTGCAGGGTTGTAGAAAAATTCGACATTCCAGAGTGAGTGATTCCAGCAGGTAGAGGGAGCACCAGTAGCTCAGATTTTTTCAGTGTAGGGTTGTAGAAAAATTCGACATTCCAGAGTGAGTGATTCCAGCAGGTAGAGGGAGCACCAGTAGCCCAGATTTTCACAGAGCAAATTTCTTGTCGGGGTATAGAGGGTTTATGTAGCAGTTTGCTAGAGCAAAAATTTTGCCGAGTGGAAGAGAAAATGCACACACAAAGTGAGTTTCTCTAAGAGGATTTCTAGTTCAGCAACCCAATATTTCCAGTTGCAGAAGGCAATAGCAGTAGGTATATTTTCTCACTCCAGAAGGGAGTGCAACTAGCAGTCGAGCAGGAGAAAGAGGGAGATTTCTGTTCTAGTTTCAGAGATGGCCACAACTAGGCTTAGAGATCGGGATAGGTTGGACGGAGCCTCCAACTATGTCATCTGGAAGGCTAGGATGTCCTTCTTGTTAAATGAATTTGGCTTGAAGACATTGCAGAGAATGTTGTGGTAGTACCTATCGATTCAGATTGAATGAAAGAGTATAGGAAAGAAATGGCCAAGGCGAAGTAGATGATCTTGGATGGAGTTTGAGACCATATGGTTTCACATATATTTGGCAAGAATACTGCAAAGGAGACGTGGGACGCTCTCGCTCAACTATATTAGAATACATCCGAGCAACGAAAGATGTTCTCGAAAGAAAAGCTGAGAAACATCAAGATGTATGAGGGTGAAGGGATTGATCCCTTTCTCACCAGAATTCAGGAAATCCTTGATCAACTTGCAGTAGTTTGGGAGGTGCGCAGGGCACAGATCTTGTACTTTTGGCACTAAACAATATCTTAGAGGACTCGAAGATCTTTGTCCAAGGTATTTTAGGAAGAGATACTCTACCCAGGTGGGACATGATGTGGTTAGACTTGTGGAAGGAGTAGATGAGGTGAGCTCTTGCCAAGACATCCATCAATGGTAGCAGTAGTACAGGTTTGAAAGGTGAAGAGGAGGAAGAGAATGTGGCCCTTGCATTGAAGCGCCCCAGTCAGGGACATGGCGAGAAGAAGAAAAAAAAACCTATCTAAGGTCAAGTGCTTCATGTTGGAATTTCTAAGTCTAACTGTTAGAAATCCTTCCTATACTTTCTGATTTATTTCTTCCTACTTGTTTTGTTAATTAACAAGTTATTTACTATGTAAATACTGAAAATAAATACAAGTATAGTCTCAACACATACAAATCATCAACTGAAGGAAAAACAAGCACACAAGTGACACGATTATTTTTGGACTAATGTCCCCGGAAAAACCCAATGTGGGAAAACCGGTGCAACTGAGGGTTTTATTATTAAGCAATTTCAGAATACAATTTGGGTGCGAGAAATGGCTCACCCAATAGAGAATTCCCTTGGCAGTAGTACCTCTCAGTCGGAGACAGATATCAGCCCCACGGAATCTCCCAGCGTCAAACCTCTAGGGTCTCCATTAGCCTCTCTGGCCGAGCATTTGCCCAGCGTCAAGCTCTCTGGCCCACCTTCAGCCTCTCGGGGCTCTGCGTCAGCCTCTGGAGGCTCTGCGTCTCCCACGCTAGCTCCCCTCAGGCTCTGCATAGCTCCTGGTTGCCTCTGTGTGGCCTCTGGCTGCTTCTACATGGCTTCTAGCTGGCTCTGCGTGAACCCTCTCACGATTTCTGCGTTGATGCTCTCGGTACTATCTCTGCCTCTCTACTACTGTATTCACTGCCCCTCAGCGGCAACTCTGATCACTCCTTCGATTTCCTCACCAAGTCCTGCCCCAGAAAATTGAATTCTTGATCAACTCGGTGTGTTCTCCAAGTGACCCTCAAGCCTCCTCTTATACTTTTCTCATTGACAATTCAACGACCGAGATTAAGTCCCTAATCAACGACTAAGATTAGATCTGGCTTGATCCATGACTTGTAGACCATTCTAACTCAACTTTATATTAATTTCCATTAATATTTTATTTTCCCTAAGTTTAGACTTAGGGACTCCATTAAAAATATTATTTATTTTAATATCTCCCAAACTAGTTAGATTCTGCCCAAACCATTTCTGGGT